>LD688971.1:6369108-6382005 GCA_003118335.3 Papilio memnon | reverse complement strand
AAATGTAGGTAAACAATGAAATATTTTTTTTATAATTTCACGCGGATGAAGCCGCGAGGGAACAGCTAGTACTTTAATAAAATAATTGAGAAATATTTATTAAGATAAGTTTGTAAATTATTAAAAAACGTTATTCCAGAGTGATGATATCGCAGATGACGTTTATAGTATCCCGTGGGAAAACATGTCGATATCCAACCAGAAGATTTTAATGATGATGTTGGCTCGCGCACAGCCCCCTCTAGAGTTTATTTCTGCGGGTGGATTACGAGCAGGCGTTCAGCCCACGATTTCGGTATGTCGATATGTAGAGAAATAATTGAAAAAATTTGACCATTACACAACTTTCAGAGAAAACCTTTACACCTAATGAAACCTTCTATTTTTTACAGATAATAAAATCAACATTTACATACTACGTCATGCTGAAAACGAACATAAAAGTTAACCAATAAATTTCTTCATTGATAACCACGAGACTAAAGTAACACTTGTAGCACACTTTTAAAACACTTTTAATTAAATATTTTAAATATAAAAGCATGGGTGTTAAAAGCACTTGATGTTAAAAGTGTTTAACTTCGATTTTATTGACACCCTGTTTATATTTAATCTGTAAATCGGATAATTTTTATTTAAACTTGTTAAAGTAAATATATGAAGTAAATCATGTAATTAAAATACAGTAGGAAATGATGTACAGGTCCTTTTCGGTGGTCGCATTGAAGTTGACCATTCCTATTTTCTGTGAGAGGGAAAGCGGAAATCTCATTATTTCTTTCAAATTGTTTTGTCAACAACTTTTGATTTTTTGGACCTTCAAATGTCAGGGCACTTGTCCAGCTAAATTGACTTTACTTTTGTTTGATTCGCTTTTATAAGTTGCAAATAACAAATGTTTTCATTGACTTTTAATTGGATTTAGCTACTAATATAATTCTGAATACGGTTACCTATCCATAACTTTCAGTTACAATATAGAGAATTGAAGTGTAGTTTATTTCTATTTCAAAATATAGTGATATTTTTAGAATTCCAAGAGAAAATCCAATAAGCCAGTTTCGATGACATATGAAACACATTAGTGACTTTTCACACGATAATTCACTTTTGCGCGACGAAATGAAATCCGCTAGCTGTTAGACGACAATATTAATGTGCGACACGAAATTAAACAGATGTGATTTTATGACATCGAAGCCGTGAAGGATTTTAATAAAGTATGTAGATACATACGTTCATAATCTGTACAATTAATATAATTGGAAGCGTCAGTATGGAATATTAAAAAAAGTGTTATGAAAACATGATTTGTTTGTTTTAATCTCTGAAAAGGTTGGTCCGTTTTGACGTGACTTTTACTGGAAGGTACTAATGCAAGAGAACTCAGGCTACATTTTTATAGCTGACAAATTCGCAAGCAATAAGTATAATAGAAATTTACTGATTGAATAAAGTAAGACGATTTAATGAAAATAGTAATTAACTTTTAGAAGCACTGCCTTCCTAATCATGCAATTAAGATAATTATTAATTAAGGTCAGATTATCATAACTATGACATATTCATGTTAAAGATGAACATGATTCTTCGTGAAACTGGATAACATAATTATAAAAATTAATGTTCAATACATCAAGTTTACTTAAGTTAAAGCAGGTTAGATACACAACATCTGTGATCTCTGATAAAATTACTTCATTATTTCAAAAAAATATTAAGCGATTAAATCGGTAAGCAAATCTTACTGATATGAAAATGCGAAAATCTAGATGGATGTTTCTTAGAGTTTGTAGCCTAAATTGCTAAACGGATCTCTATGAAATTTTGCATAGATGTAGAGTCTGGAAAAAAACCATGGACTACTTACTTTGGTTTTGTATTTCCACAAGGGCGGAGTTGCAGGCGAAAGCTAGTGAAGTATATTATTTATATTTGTCTAAAATTATGTGCCATCATATTTTACAATGTCATATTTATTAACAAAGTCATCGGTTGTGTAAATAACGATGAAAGGAGATTGGTGTTCTGCGGGCGCAATACAATAAATTACACACTTTTCTGTTATAGCTTTTGGGAGCTTTCGCTTCATGGTTTGAAGCTTTTACGATACATCATAACTTTTACGCTACTGGTGTGACATCTATGTTGCGTAAAATACTATTTTATTTTACTGCATATCAGGCAGGTCATTTGTTAGAAGTTGTGTATAATGAGAATATTTTATGCTTTGCAATATTTTTGTTTATTACTTAATGTTAAGCAAAGTTGAATATAAATCGTTATTACGTTGTCCTTTTTCTTAAGAAAGATTGGCACAGTATGTACTGTTTCATACATCTCCATCAGAGCTGATATCTGAATTCAACCCCACGTTACGCATACACATTTCACATTGTATGATATTTTCTTGGGTCTTCCTCTACCTTTGTAGCCCCACATTCAATCTTATTTCTTGTCTATGCCCATCTCTGAGCATAACATTAACCTTTCGTGACAATATATTTGTCGTTGAGTTTAATCTTTTTAATTAGTAGTCAGTGTATGAAATGACATTGACGAGGGTCAATTCACAGGAGATGACGCACGCCTCGTCATTTTGCGTCATAAATTACGCTAATGCGGTCGTATTTTCATATTAAAATAGCCACAAATTAACCTGATTTTACGTTGAAATAATTTTCTATGAAATTTGGTTTAACGTCAATGAAGGTTCCTCATTATCAAGTTTATTTAATTACGCTAATGATGATGATTTTTTTTTACACATGATTTTTTTTTAAATAAAAGTAGATTGAATAAAATGCATCAAATTATAATTTTAGCGTCCAATATAATGGTTGTTTAATTAATTTACTTGAGATTTTTTTAATCTATTCATTATAGTAAAATATCGCTAGACTTTATCTTTTATTAAAACAAAATTAAACTATTAAAATGACAGTACTTATAAACTGTTAAACAGAAATCCCTCAAGGCTAATACAATATAACCTTCGTACTTTGTTCGCATGTTCTTCGCAGTCTATTTTGAATATATTAGCCCTAAAAGGGTCTCGCGTCGATAATATGTACGAACTTCATACAAGGCACCTCTTTATTAGTGCAAAAGATTATACTCAGAAGACATCGTATCGACGACATCGACCGCCTATTAACCTGTACTAGTGCCTCGTTATAATCGAACTTTTGTATTTAAAACTTAAGTTGTGAATCTTAAATACTTTGAGTACTCGAATTATTTGTAATCAATATTGTACAATATTTTTCTCTATATTTGATCTTTCAAGAATATTTATAACTAGCTATCGCCCGCGACTCCGTCCGCGTGGAATTAAAAAAAATAAAAGTAGCCTATGTGTTCCTCCAGACTGTCCTCTACATCTATACCAAATTTCAACGAAATTCGTTCAGCCGTTTAGGCTACAAACTCTAACAAACATCCACCCATCCATCTAAACTTTCGCATTTATAACATTAATAATAATAGTAACATTACAAAACCAAATAGACTACATGCTTATCAAAACCAAACAAGCAGTCTCGGCTATAGATGATAAAAAACTACAAAAAAACATTTACAAAGTAGTCCTTATTGAAATAATGTTATTTGCTCGTTGTTACATTCTAGTCCTAATATAATACATAACACTTTGATATTAACACTAAAAGCATGTCGTCAAAATATATTTCTTTTTAAAAGACAAAAGCGAAGGAGGAAACAATGTTATCATTTCTATTAATGGAGAGGAGGCGTCTGCGAGGACGTGATTAAGTGGCTTTTCCTTAGCCCACAATTAATCTCTCATGATTAAAATTATCCGTCCAAGTCAAATAAAATTGAGTCGCAACGTTAAAAATAATATTGTTTTTTGATATTTATTTCATCTATTCCATTAAGATAGATAATCTCTTAAGATTTAAAAATATTTTAGCAGGTCACAACTCATCTCATTTGTCTCTTAGCCACGTCGTACTCAAGCCAATGAAAATCTGTCCTCTAGGACTCCTGTTGATACATTACTAGGAGATCCCAAAACAGTCTACTATCGCAGACGAAGTTGACCACCGGGATTTAGTAGGCCAAACCCTACACAACCCTATTTTCTTTCAAGAAGACATGGTACTTTTTCCCTGCTCTAAAATAAATTTTGTTCCACTACCATGGGCCTTCAGTGTCGTAAAAATTGATAATTACGTTATCTTTGAAATAACTGAGATATAATTTTTTTCTACGGGTGCTTAGGCGATGTGAACTCACTTTTAAGACGAGAAAAGAATAAATCATTTACTAAGAAAAATATAACTTCACACTTCACTCCCGGGGGAATGTTGTTTATTCCTTGCAGCAAAGTTTTTGTGCAAACACATTTTCACGGTACGTTTTGCTCGTTACGAGATGGCGTCAACTAATTAGAATATATGGTTGCTGCTACTATTTAACTAAACATACGTTGTTACCTTGTAGTAACAACATTAGTCTAGAAGTTTTGACAGTTCTTAAACGATTAAATAACCTATGAATTCGGCTAAAAATTGTACTTACTCTATAATATAACTATAAGATCTACTCTAAAATATAACTATAAGATCGTTTTTTTTATTTGAAAGGGAGGCAAACGAGCGGTGAGAACACCGAGGTGATCAACGACGCCCGTAATCCTAGAGAAACTACAGATGCGTTGCTGGCCTTTGAGGAAATGGTAGGCTCGCTTCTTGAAGGATTCTAAGTCGTGTTCGCTTGCAAATACCGCCTAGGACAGGCCGTTACACAACGCGGCTGTGCGAGGCAGAAAGTGTCTACGAAAAAAGGTCGGTCAGTGGTACATTATTTTTTTTAATTATTATTCCATCGTTTGCCCAACTCACTGTTACCTAATTGGTTATTTGTGAAAGATCGGCTGTCACTGGAACACTACGGATTACCTCGACTGTACATATACGGCTTTGGAATACATTAACCTGACGCTACATTATTACTCAGAGAACCAAAATTTAATAATGGCCTAAAAATCAAAAGCATTCGTCTTCTAATATAAAAATCAAAACAAATGCAGATTCTTAAGATGTTTCAAAAGAATATTTGTAAAAGAATGTGGTTGTTGGATTAAGCACAAATTAAGTCAAGCAAATAATTAGGCGCCAAGTTTCCATTAGGAGCGGTTGTAATTAGAAGTAGGGCAGCACGAACAATAACAAAAAAAATGTAAACGGAATTTTCCTTTCTAGCAATTAATTCTCCTTCTTTTTTATTTAAGTAATCTTTTGCTTGTTTCATTAATTAAAGGTTCGTTTATTCGTTTATTATCGTGAGAAAGATGTCCTAAGTAAGATGTATAACTTAATTATGAAATTACTGTCAACAATATTCTAGTGAGTGCCGTCCACCATTTTGACAACTTTACTTTTAAAGTTAGAGCTTGCGCACACCTGAAACTAAACTATCACATTAGAATTTTTAAAACTAGAGAAGAGAAGGAATGTTATCTTTTAAGATTTAATTAAAAAAAACTTAAAACATTCAACTATTTAAGAGTTATTATTGGATAAGATCCAATATTAAGATGCATTTCTTTTTTAGACTCGATTCAGATTTTTGTTGTATACATTTTGCAATCACTTGAACAGCAAAAATGCAGTCTTTTCACAGCGAACAAAGCAAATTGTGAAAAGTTGTTGAAGCGTAATTTTATGTTCTGCATAGCGCAGTACAATGCTGACGGCCCACGCCGCGCCGGCTACGATTGAATTGCTCCAGACACACGAAACCTGTCATGTTTAAGTAATACACTTTTTGGAAACCTTTCATTTTATTGATATTTGATTTAAAAAATAAATTTGAAATATCTGATTAAGTACATCTTTACTTACCATACTACCTGAAATAATTAAAAAATAGTATTATATTTTATCATATGCGAAAATCTAGACAGTCGTTATTGATTTAGAAGCCATAAAATGCACCATAATGTAAGTGTAAGCTGTTGGCCTCTCTCTCTTCCTATCTTGTATCACATACTATGGTCTATCTTCGTAAGTAACTAGCAATTGTAATCTTAAAATTCAAAGCAAGATTTATGATAAAAAAGGTCCACGAAGAAACTGTAAACACTAAATATAATTTATACTGTCACATTGAAGTGTGAAATGCGTTAGTGCAATAAAATGCAGCATGCAGCATGCGAGATCTATTGTTCCTAATCACATGTAAACAGGGATCGTGTCTGCATTACCATAGAAATGGCGATAATTAACGACTAGATTCACTATTCGAATACCAATTCAAATTATCCCTATCATACTACATCATATTGTCTAAGATAAATTAATTATTACTGTGAATTTTATAATAACACAGGTACAAAAACGTTACAGTTACCTTTTTAATAAAAGAATTGAGAATTACGGCAATATTGTCTTAGGCAGGGAAAAATCATTATTATATAATACTAGCTTACTCCCGCGACTTCGTCCGCGTAGAATTAAAAACAAAAGTGAGTAGCCTATGTGTTCTTCCAGACTATCATCTATATCTATACCAAATTAAATCGAAATCCGTTCAGCCGTTTAGGCTACAAACTCTAACAAACATCCATCCATCCATCTAAACTTTCGCATTTATAATATTAGTATGATTAAATTAATCTTATCTTACTAATTATAAATGGAAAAGTATAGATTGATGGATGGATGTTTGTTAGAAGAGATCCTTGGAACGGCTGAATGGATCACGATGAAATTTGGCGCAGATATAGTATAATATTATAGTATAGGAGAACACAAAGGCCAAATAATTCTCAGCGGATGGAGTCTCGAGCAAAAGTTATAAAAATATTTGTTTGCAAATAAGTTTAAGACATTGTTAGTCTGATGATTATAAAAATTAAATTTTAATTAAAATATTCAAAAGTTTTCTAGAGATTTTTTCTTCAAAGATGGATAGCAAGCTAATTAATTACGTACAACCCTTCTTCCAATGTTAATTTAACTACTAGGGGTTTACAAGTGTCTTCCTTTGGACATTAGAACAAACTTTGATTGTAATTAGCGGTTGGCCTTTTGCGAAGTCATCGAGGGAACTCGTTCTAACTTTCATTAAATATGCTGAAACATCGTTTGCGTTACACTAACCTCCTCCTACTTTAATTAAAGGTGTAATTTCCCTTGTACATCCTTTTATTTATAACCGTCATAACTTTTACGCGGCTTTTCAAGTTGTTAAATGTATTTTTGCATTAATTTTAAAACTTTTGTGGTAAACAATTTATACAAATATTATATAGAAAATTTAAAAAAAAACACTTTATTACTCAAATCAGTTGCACAATAATCAATGGGGCTCTGCTTCCTGAGCTAGGTGGGGTCCTGTATTACAGGAGGCAGGGCCTTCCCTTAATCTAGGAATCTATTATAAAGAGGAAAACTTTGTTTGTTTGATTGTAATGAATAGCCTCAGAAACTACTGGGCCGATTTTAAAAATTATTTCACCGTTAGAAAGGTAATTTATCTGTGAGTAACATAGGCTATATTTTTCATTTCTTTTTTATTTTTTTTAATTTCACGCGGACGGAGTCGCGGGCAAAAGCTAGGTTAGTATAAAATTTAAATATCTTCATAGCAAAAGAGTCTTATTTATTTCACGTATAATTACTAAGTAGGGTGATATTATTTACTATTGAAAATAAGGTTAAAAATCTTTGTATGGAAGCAAAAAAAAAAATATCTCAAACACGTCCTCACTCCTGCGAATGATTTTTCAAAGGCCTATATGTTTTTATTAGTAACAAATATTGAGACTGAACCGTTACCCACTAATAAAATATCACTAATACTGCCATATGATATGGATTCAATACATTTATATAAACATTTTTTTTTATTATTTTTAAATGCTACTTTCATGTCTACAATGTCATAGTTAAATAAGGTACGATATAAAGAGACGCTAATAAGACTGCGATGCGGCTAATGCGTAACGAGGGGCAACTGTTTACGGTCTGCTAATTCGCTTGATGATTATCAAACTAAACAATGTTCATTCCGGGACTACCTTTTGCGGTCGAACGTAATCAATGTTTATTGTACAATTCTTCTTCTCGTTTCTGTTATATTATTCTGTTTACTTTTTAAAATTATATTATACTGGCTTTCGCCCGCGACTCCATTCGCGTGGAATTAAAAAAAACGAATGTGAGTACCCCACGTGTTCTTCCAGACTATTCTCTACATCTATACCAAATTTTATCGATATCCGTTCAGCCGTTTAGGCTACAAACATGTATCCATCCAAACTTTCGCATTTATAATATTATACTAGCTTTCGCCCGCGGCTCCGTCCCCGTGGAGTTAGAAAAAAACAAAAGTTAGTAGCCTATTTTTTTTTCCAGACTATCCTCTATGTGTATGCCAAATTTCATCGATATCCATTCAGCCGTTTAGGCTACAAACTCTAACAAACATCCATCCCTCCATCAATCTATACATTCGCATTTACAATATTAGTAGATAGATATATTATATAAGCTCATAGGAACCAAAGCGATACTAAACAGTTGTGCGATAGTTTAGTTTCAGGTGTGCGCACACTCTTAGTCTTCTTTAAATCAAAACTAAACTTTTGGTATACCAATAATACAAATAAATAGTAATAAATTGATACAATAAAAGTGCTACATGCTCACGAGAAGTCGTGGCCCGTGTTAACCACATTTCATATATTTATTGTCGGCTGCAGGTGCAACAAAGAGCTTGCGCGTTCGCCTAATTGATTGAATTAACTTCCTCCGCTATAACAGTACTGCACTTTGAAACGCAATTTGATGTTTTAATTACCTTTTGCTTTAAAAAGTGAAAAAAAATGTGACTCAATTTTATGCATTTTGGTTTTTTTATTATCTTCATATCCTACATAGACTTTAGTCGTTCACAATCTTTCCGACACTCAATACATTTAAAAGTAAAATTAACCAGATTAATATTAATAAAATTAAAATACAATAACTTGTGCAATGACTCCGATGAATGAATTATATTCCGTCTAAACGTGTATGAGTAAGCACTAAACCAGTACACATCTACATCTATCTACATCTTACTACATCTATACTAATCATACTAATATAAATGAGAAAGTTTAGATGGATGCATGGATGTTTGTTAGAGCTTGTAGCCTAAACGGCTGAACGGATGTCGATGAAATTTGGTATAGATGTAGAGGATAGTCTGGAAGAACACATAGGCTACTCACTTTTGTTTTTTTTTATTCCACGCGAACGGAGTCGCGGGCGAAAGCTAGTATTATAAACAGAAAAGATAGGTATGTATTGAAATAACTCAAAAACAACTGGGCCGATGTAAAAAATTCTTTCACCATTAAAAAAACTATGTGATCAGTGAGTAACATAGGCTACGTTTTTTATTATTTTATTAATTTTACGTCACGTCGCGAGCATCAGCTAGCATAAAATATACCTACTCTAGAGTAAAAGGTAGTCGGTCTAATATAACGAACATTACACTTCCTGACTGCGTTATTACTAATTAGCTAAAGAGTGAGAAAAGTTTCGACGTTAAGTTACTTGCTCGAAGAGAAATTTATCTCGAATGTCGACCTAATGTAGTACCCAACTTGCTTGTTTGCGCAAAACGTTGTTAGTCTAGATTCGCAAAATAAATTGAAGAAAGGAACATTCGTCTCTTAAATAACAGGTTTGTTTTAGGTGCTTTTTTAGGTCTGTACATCTATTACTCATACACCATTGATAAATTGTTTAAGCAAGCCCATAAAGTAGCAAATACTATTGAAGCACTGACTGCTCTATGGACAGGCTCTACGACGAGGTATTTATATTCGATTTTCGACATTTTAGGGCTGACGGTTGCAGTTTGTAGGTGGTGAGAATTCGAAACAACTGTCACTAACGCAAACAGTACATGTCGGATAGGAGTAAATACTACCATTTCCAAGCATTAGCCTATCCGTTTATACAGATCAGTGGTTTGCAACATTTTACTCTGTTTCATAAACCACTTGATGGGGGCGTTGTATCTGTGCTGTCACTTATGGTTTAAGAAATCTTTTCTTTATTTCCTCCTGCCGAAAATATATGTTACTTAATCTACAGTATTTTTTGGATTGATATACCATTAAGGTTAATAGCTTGGCAGTTGTGATCCCAACGCGGCCTTCACGTCGCAAGTTATTTATCGTCTCCTGCGACGTCGGGACGGAAGTTGGCTTAAGTGAAACATGCGATACTGTAAGATTAATTTAACATATTCTCATAACATGAGTAAATATTTATTCGCATGTTCGTGTCATTCGTAGAATTCGCATTTATTAAACTGTAATTAAACGTAAAGAATATATATAACTTATTTCACCAGCTACTATACGTCCCCACCGAGGGGCTTTGAGCCTAATCTAAGTTAGGGTGACTAGGCCATAGTCAACGACGCTGGCCCAGTGCGGGTTGGTTGACTTCACACATATCTCTGAATTTCTTCTCCGATATGTGCAGGTTGCATCATGATGTTTTCCTTCACCGTAAGAGCGTCGGGTAAATGATGTACATGTATGTATGAAATGTACATGTACACGTATGAAAATTCGAAAATTCGAAAAATCATATTGGTACATGGCGGGATTCGAACTCAAGACCTGTAGATTACAAGTCAAGTGCTTAAAACCCTTAGCCACTGACGCTCATTACTTATTTACTTACCTTAAAATACTTTAACTCATTGAAAAGCAGCATTTTTTCAAAAATACATTTAACCTCTTTAGTAATACATATATGTTGTTTACTAAGCTAGGGTCGAACTGGCCACATATACGTGATATATTGGAGTTGCCCCATCGGTGCCGACGCGTGACCTTGTAACTTAGTACTTACATTACTGGAGTTCCTAAGTTGTATCATCGCGTGATGAAAGCTCAACTCAAATTACCTGCTGTCGGTTGTCTGACGCGATCAATCTCGTAACTACGTAATCAGCATTATATCAAACAGCGCGATTAACTTGTTCCTTTCGTAGACGTCTTAATTGCCTAATTGAATCAAATACTGCCGATGTAGTTTGTCTAAGACTAGATCCTAAGTATTAAGTAAATATAGTTATTCCATTTTAGGTTTATATAAATTCTGCTATGTTTGTTTTGTTCAAATTATAACATGAAATCGCCTTACCACTTCTGTCTAGATATAAAAACTTTCGAGAAAAACGTTTTGTTATTAATTGTTATTTAAATGTCACTAAAATTATATGGGCATATAAAAGATAAAAAATAGCTCAACTATAACCTCTGAGAGAGAATGAATTTCTTATTTAGTTCCAAAGATCACGACAGAGTACCTAAAAGAGAAAGTACTTTTTATTTAACCTTTATACGCTCAACGTAATATTTTACCTCGACCTTTATTTCTGTCCCCAATAACTCTTTGCTACGACGTAGTTTTTATGCAAATATAAGTCAAGGTTTTAATTTCTCAGAGAAGAAAAAGGAACTGGAAACGGTTCTTTTGAGGACTGGAACACGGTAGTAAAAAATATGTATCAAGATTAACTATAATAATATAATTTCTATTGTAAGTTTTAAAGTACTTATATTAAGGGATATAGATAGAACTTCGAGTTGAATTCGAATATTCAATGTTTATTTAAGTACTATCTTACGCCCGCGACTCCATCCGCGGAGAATTAAAAAATAAATAAATAAATAGCCTACATGTTTTTCCAAACTATCCTTTACATCTATACCAAATTTCATCAAAATCCATTCAGCAGTTTAAGCTAGAAACTTTAACAAACATCCATCCTCATAAACTTTCGCATTTACAATGGTAAGATTCATAATATTAGAAACCGATTGAACAGTACAAAACAAAGCAATAATGTTCTTATAAGCGATGTAGTCTATAAATTAGTTCTTAACGGCTTCTCATTTAGAACTAATTTATTAGCTCCATTTAACTTTGGCGCAATGCGATCATTAGCTACTGAATTACGTTTCAATCATTTAAATTACTTTAGGAAATGGTAAACAATTTAAACTTTTCAATCGGATATTATAAAAGAGAATAAAAACACACTCGTAATATGAGTTACCTCGCATCTTTATCGTTAAGTAAAATTTATTTTATTACACAAATAGCTGTAAGATGATACCTTTTCTGAAATCTCAAAGATCAATAATTATAAACAAATAGTGATATAAATTACATTATTATATACCAACTATCGTTCTATGATTATATACCGAAATAACGAATCGAATTAGGTATTACTTAGAATTGAAATTAAATAATTGGCATCTTAAAATTCGAACTCAGATTGAAAATCAATTTCGAAATGTTACAGCCTTGAGACTGCCAGAACCTGCCTAACAATGAATTAAATCTATACTAATATTATAAAGAGAAAACATTTGTATTTTCGTATTTTTGTATGTATTGAAATAACACTAAAAACTACTGGGCCGATTTTAAAAATTCTTTCACCTTTAGAAAGGTAATTTATCTGTGAGTAACATAGGCTATATTTTTTAATTTCACGCGGATGAAGTCGCGAGCAACAGCTAGTGTTATAATAATAGGATTAGTTAGTTATAACTAAAATTACATTTTTGTAGTTATATTTTAAGGAGGTCCTTAAAATATAACTATATCTTAGGTACTACATCGTAGGTACGAAAAACCTAGAAAAACATGCAATTTGTTTGATTAAAGCAACATAACACCTAAATTTAATTCCAGATTTTTTTTAAATGTATTTAGGTTTTAAATAATTCACATTATCATTGAAGACGCACTATTTCTTGCATATAGATAATTTACCGAAGTCCACGCAATTCACATAGTGGAATATAAACGTAATTTTCTACAAATCCAAGATCCT
>LD688971.1:6289690-6300717 GCA_003118335.3 Papilio memnon | reverse complement strand
CATCCATCCATCCATCCATCCATCCATCCATCCATCCATCTAAACTTCCGCATTTATAATATTAGTAAAACGTAAAATAAGATTATGGAGATACTGGGGAATATTTGTGCTCTAAAATATAAAAAAAAATGTGTACATTATTTAATTAAAAAATCCGCCAACACATACAAAAGATCTAAGAGAACAAGGCCAAAAATCGTATTGATTCTAAATGCTTACCGAATTCAACGAAGGTAAGATTTATCTTCACATATGAATGGACTTGTGTCACGCTTGAAGGGAATATGATTTCAGATTCACAGCCTTTCTCTAAAAACCGTAAGTATTCATATATACAAAAGTATAGTGTCGTCCCGCTCGTTCCCATCACACAGAGGAGATAAACACATGATTTTAAATGTATGAGCCCTTATTAGTTATCGATTTTAAATCTAAGGAATTCGAAACCTACCTGAGGAATTAAAATCCAATGTACCACTTAGTGATTACTGTTACAACCAGGAAGGTAGACACAATATAGATTTTGTGTAACAACTGTGAAACTTAACATAGCGTTGAAACTGTTGATAACACTATAACTACACCAATAAAGGCAGAGGGATTCATTTGTGTGAAGATGGCGCTATTGTCTTCAGTGTTACTCCTCTCACGATTAGCGGTTAACGTCTTTGTAATCAACTTAGAAGTCATAGGGAGTTCAGTTCAACAACACTGTCATTAACTTACCCACTATTGTGTACTGACAGACATTTAAGATAATTTTTAATTGTTTTAATATGATAGAAACATTAATGAATGCAATTCTTGATATACTACGTGTTAAGATGTTATTGGCACTTGATAAACAATAGAAAAATATATATTGACCTTTATATCTCAAGACTTAAAGCCAGCAACACACGTAAGTTTTAACTGTACAGTTCAACTGTTTAGTTCAACCTGAAGTTGTGTTACGTACTTAACATAAATGCAATGTTTGAACTATAAATCTAGCCGTTAGTACACCGTTTATCATCGAAACATATTTCCTCAAACGCCAGCAACGCATCTGTAGATCTCGTATTGCAAATGTCCATTGGCGTCATTGATCATCTTGGTGTTCCCGCCGCTCGTTTCCTAAAACAATACATATTTTAAATCAGAATAGAATATTATTTCCATTAGTTAACATGTCTATAAGCGTTAACAAATTAAACACTCGTCGACCCTTCAATTTGGGTGCTCCCTTCCTAACGTATCGGAAACCACCTAAACAATGGCCGGTACTCGTGAGTTCCCCGCGTAACTAATGAATAAAGTTATTCCATTAAGCCTTTACATCCAGGATCATTATGTTCACCTCTTAATACTACGTTTCCACATTTACTCACTTATTACTTAAGTCATCAATAAACGGCAAGCTTGAATTGATTGCTATCACAATAAAATAGATAGGATAAGATAATTGCCAGTGCCTTTAATTACATAAACACAAAATGAGTATAAAATGCGTGTTTGGTTTCTGGGTTAAATATACCAAGATTGAGAATGTGAAAACGTTCAGCTTGAACTTGTTTTAGGAACATCACGCCTGGTGTATAATCCGTAACCGAACCATTCGATATCGAACTATTGTTACATAAATAATTGCTATAATTGCCGTCAAATTCCACTGTCGTAACACCTGTATTGATACATGCAGTATACTTTATTATGTGTATTATTATTATGGAGCGGGGTTATGCAAAGTTTTACCCACTTCTAGTGCGAAGGGCGATGCTCCTGGATCTCCGATGAAACGCATCTGTGCCACACTGCACTCAGCTTATGCGCTACTAGAGCGGACGCTCTCTTTCCAGTGCTGTGCAACATGGGACCGCACCATGCTGCCGTTTTCCCGGAATCGCTTTTCTGGGAAATCAGGGTCCCCCCTTAATCGCTTACGACCGCGGGTATCTATCGATATTACGCGCGATATGGACACCTATAATTAATGATTGTGTTGTGCCATTTGACCTTGAATAAATTCCTAGTGTCCTTTTCTGTCTTTTTGATTCGAAAGATTGTGACAGTTTGTTTATTTTATTAAAAAAGCAATAGATCAATATAAACGTCGCATTGCAGGCAAGAGGCCTGTTAAGAGAGGGTATTGGAGCGTAATCCGCCTCGTCACTGCAAGACTTTGGAATTCATTCCTTTGAATAATATTATTCCCGAGCATCGAGTCCCGCACGATGTTTTGCTTCAACACAACGCACTTCAAACACTCCGGTACTTTATCATGTCAAGAAAATAGAAGAATTAATCCAGGGAGATAAAATACAAAACCAATGTGTACACTTTCTTAAGTCGACAAATTATTTTTAAACATATTTTTTAAAAGCCCCAGACTGTATGTTTCCTTGACATTTTTTGGCTGATCTTTAAAGCTTACGTTTAACAATGTATTGTGGAGACAGGAAGGCAATCAAACTATTTTAATATTTATTAATTCTTTAGAAACACACCATCTGCCACCAAAACAATTCACAGTTGAAGTATTATCTATAAAGGCACAAATTCTTGCACCTCGACGTCGGCACAATGTGCAATTTCGTCTTGTTTGCTTTTACAGTACCAATCAAAGCCCTTTGTTTCGTTACAGTTTGAATTTTTAAAACGAAAACGCATCACAAAGCACTTTTGAACCTCAAGCGTTCAGGTAAATTTCACATGCATTGTCAGAATATGGCTGGAAAATACTTTAATGCTTTCAATAGGTATGGGAATGTTTTTTTTAATACTAGTAAGGTTGTACAAATGTTAGAAATAAATGGTGGAATGTTTCAGGTCAGTTCGACCAAAGAAGTGCTGTGAATTCTGAGGGATTTCTGCATTTTAGTAATTTTTCACTTAATTTTCATCACAGTTTCTTTCACAACTCTACGAAAAAAAGCATTGAAGGCAGATGTACCAAAAAATATTGTGATACAACAGTTAACAAATATAATTAAAATAAATACTACTGGGACAATGGGTTCGTATTTTACTCCGATATCAGTACTCCCTTGAGGGTCGTGCCCAAATTTTTCAGAAATATATCGCGGGCTTTTTAACAAGATAGTGTACCCGTTGACCGCGCCCTTATCTGCTCTCCCCGGAGGCTTAATAGTCATCTTTCAAAAGAACGGAAGCACAGCGTTCAGGCGTTGCCAAATTGCGTCTACTAAAATGAATAGTGTGGCACTTGTGGAGATATTATCACATGTATTATGGTTGCCGCCTTCATATTATTTGAATATTTCTTGTACATTTTAAACAAATACTACAAAATATTAGTACTTGAATACTATTATACTGCGAACTAAAAATCTAAGTCCGAAATCTGGAGTCGAGTTTTTGATTGTCTTAAAAGCAAAGAAGGTAAAACCACATTGACTTTATATCTCACCAGAATATTACCAAGGGCATTAACATTTTGAAACTTATTAAAATGGTTAAGACACTTTTTAAAAACGGTCCCACTAATCGAAAGAAGACACAATCAGGATTTTTTCCAATTAACTTTTACTTGAATGATCTGCAGAAGATTTTGAAATAACGTTCTAAATAATTATTCGAATATCTTAAAGCACCTTTGTTCTGTAGAGAAATGCGAGACCAAGAATGTCAAGGCAACCTTAACTTTATGCGTTCAATAATTTCTTCTTATTTAAATTGTCAGCACTGGCCATTTACGTTTATGATGAATATTAAATACTTCCCGGAAGAACAAGTTAAAGACAATATCGTTTTTACAATACGTCTGATTTTAAAGGAAAAATCACTTTTACGGTGACATGAGTCGAACCATAGCGGCTTTTAGAGCCACAGAACACATAGTGTTTCAATTGCGAATTTATTGATCTCGGAGCTTAACGCTCAATTCTATAAAATTGGTAGGAACTTTTTTGTAAGCCGGAAATCGTTGCAACTAGTAATCGGATTTACTGATGAATGAGTGAACTCGATAACAACAATCGGATTCTCTAGAACTTAAACATGAAATATCTGTGTAACTGAACTTAGTTTTACAGAAGAAAAAAAAAATGGGGACAAGTCATAAGGAGCAAAAATTGTAGTCGCCTTGTCAGTTAGAGGCATTCTCATTTGAAATGCTTGAATCATTTTGAATTAAGCAACTAAAGTATTAAAAAATATTTTAAATGCTCAAAGAAAAAGTAAGCTAACCTAAGCTGCTGCTATTAGCTTCAACTTTTACTTAAAGCGTTATGCTTTAAACTTGAAAAAGATTTAACTTTGTCAACATTTTAAGCGTGCTTTAAAGTATTAAGTAGGTTAAAGTAACAGAGACGTCGTTTTAGTAAACAGCTTTTTAAATGGGTTAAAGTGGTAAACACCATCAACATATTTCCGTAAGTAACAACTATAGTGGGTTTAGTATTACATGTAAACGAATCAATACTAGTTTAGTAAACAAACGTTTATTTGTCTTATAAAGTTCGAGAACTAACTAATTTTTCTTTTTTCTATACGTATAATTATACAATTACATTAGAAAACAAAACACAGTTACATTTAATACATCCAACAATTTTTTTGCTAAAAAATATTATCGTTTTAATACTGCTAACGCGTTAGAGGATCGCTTAATCCCCGTAGCTGAGGCTCTTAGGCGAAACCACATAAATACTGGCACAATTATGCGAGAAATGCTTATCTTTTTCACAATCTTATTCAAAAGGAACGAGAAAACCGACGAGGGTGAAGTAAAATATACGCGGACAACCGCCGTCGGATCATGAGATCAAATTAAATATAACGCCCATAATACCGATGCCAGATTTTATTCTCTAAGAATTCTATACCAATTTTGTTTTGTATGAAACCTTACAAATAGTAATAATTTTTCGAGTCAATTTCACTTAGCTTTTTTAAATCACATAATGGATATAGAAAAGGTTTCCACTTTTCTACGAAAAATTTATTCCCTATGGTTTATCTTCTATCTATACATATAATAAAATTGGTGTGTCTGTTTATAATATCAAAAGAAAAAAATCAGATTTGGGGAAAATGAAGTATTTGCGTTGCTGATAACGAAAATCGCATTTCAAATTTTTTTGTCTTTCTGTCTGTGTGCCCGCAAGCCGCGTTTGTTCCGGACTTTCACTCAAGAGTAGCGGACATAGACGGGCATATTATAGACTGCTTTTTTATCTTAATATTGCGTGAATAAAGACGCGGGCAACAGCTAGTATTCAATTAAAATGAAAATGTTTATAGAATATGCCGCCAAAAATCGTGTTAAAATTATAAATTACATTGTACTAAGCTTCGTAACATATTTTAGTATTACTTAAAATAAATTAAATACGTGGAAAGTAATTAATAAAGTATAATACTCTATCTCTGGGATATTTTTCTGAAAAGGGTATAGAACAACGTGACGCCTTTACGTAAATTAAATTAAAAACGATGTCAGTACCCTCGAACGATCCTTTTCGAACCGACGTTCAATTTATCCAAATAAAAAGGGGTTAATACGTATCAGTTGTATATATAGAATAGAGTGAATTACATTTACAATTTTTACAACTAAAAAGGTTCCTTATACCTGCAACAAGAAATTATCACACACCCCTAACATCTGGGTTGATAAAGATCACGGACTTCCATTTGGCGCAGCCCTGGCACACCACTCTCGTCTCTTATATTGAACAGTTTTTAGTATACGGTGTCTAATGAACAAACGGCCACCAGGATTATCAAAATAGTAAAGCGACCACTGTCCATAGACATCTGTATTTGCTTTACTTACCCTTAATCTAAAGAGCAGGGGACGCACAGAAACAGGATATTTCCCGCCAAAACCACTTCCCCATCCCATCCTTTCCTTGTACGAAAACGCTGGAGAAAAACATCTAAGTATCATGTACATTATATTGTACCTACTATAACTAAATAAAAATACATTATTTTTAGGAGTGACTAGGCCAAAGTCATCCACGCTGGCCAAGTGTGGGTTGGTTGACTTCACACATATCTTAGAATTTCTTCGCCGATATGTGCAGGTTACATCACGATGTTTTCCTTCACCGTAAGACCGTCGGATAAGTTATGTCGTAAGAAAAATCGAAATTCACATTGGTACATTGCGGGATTCGAACCCAAGATCTGTAGATTACAAGTCAAGTGCTCAAATCACTGAGTCACCGACGCACTTTATGCTCATACATGCTATGGGCATATTAAACATGGGTTTGACAATGGTTTAAATCACAATCTTCATATCACAACCCAGCAGATATTCTGCTTCTAGGTCAAGTATCTGTCACGGCGTTGCATTTAACTACTACATCATCCAGTCGTGGCCACTAATTAATGTAACTGTTAATATTACGTCTCATACAATGCTCACGGTCACAAATAAATGCTGATGACGCGTAATCCCAATTTAGGAAACCTCATTTACGCTTAAAACTATCGCGTCTTTTGTTTTTGATCAAAAGATTCAATTGAAAGATCATTGGCAATATCAACTTACCAGCTTTAGTCCGCGACTCCGTCCGCGTGGAATTAAAAAAAAAACAAAAGTAGCCTATGTGTTCTTCCAGACTATTCTCTACATCTATGGCAAATTCCATCAAGATCAGTTCAGCGGTTTAGGCGACAAACTCTAACAAACATCCACCCATCCTTTCGCATTTATAATATTAGTAAGATTTGACATACAATAAACACAAACGATTAGTATATGAAAAAATAATATCGCAAATGGCTTAAAGTTAATTAATTTAATGGATATCTTGAACAATTTTTATTAAAAACAAATGTACAAAATTTATGTAGAAAGTTAATTCGGATAAGATACATGACTTAATGTAACTTATCGCTCGGAAAAACATATAAACGAGACAGGCGAAAAATTAAAGCGATTTTTTGTCGTGGACATCGTTACTTACCCACCTCATTGTCGACAAACGTCGCTTCGGAAAGAATAATAAGACGGCAATATGTCTCCTTCATTCAGAACCATTGTTTATAAAACCTCTATAGGGTACGATTTATACGTCTTGGTAGAGTGTCACTACATACTCTATACTAATATTATAAAGAGGGAAGATTTGTATTTTTGTGTGTAAAAATCACTGGGCCGATTTCTAAAATTATTTTACCATTAAAAAGCTACATTATTAGTGACTGACATAGCCTATATTTTTTTAATTCCACGCGGACGGACTCGCTAGCTACAGTATAAAATGAAGTCGCTTCCTGCTGTCTGTCTGTCCCTACGGTTTAATACGTAGGGTGATTCAAGACGAAGGTTTATATGTATCATACATGTATAATGTATCAGCATTCCCGTGCGAATCTGGGGCGGGTTGCTAGTTGTCTCTAAATTAATGAAAATAATTATTCTGTTCTTTGTTATCCCTTAAATCCAAAAAATATGCATAAGAAAGGAAAGAATTCAAATATTGTGAATGGTAGAGATGTTTGAAAAATTGGAAAGACTATTCCGATCTCATAAGTAAAAGAACAATTAACATCTAATAAAGGAAGAGAATCCAAAATAGAGAATGATTTTTTAGAAATCTGTAACTGGTTAAATTTTCGAAGGTTACATATATTACCCTACTTTCAGTCGGGAACAGAGATAAATATCTTTATTTTAATTTAAAACAACCTACCATGTCTGTGGCACAGTTTAAATTTTTATTACTACCGTTACCTGTACCAGCAGGAAATACCGTTTTTTACAGTTCATTTAAAGATTAACCAGATACTTGCTAAAAATGCGAAACTTTTGATGGATTGATGGATTGATGGATGTTTGCTAGAGTTTGTAGCCTAAACGACTGAACGGATCTTGATGAAATTTGGCATAGACGTAGAGGATAGTATGGAAGAACACATAGGGTACTCACTTTTGTTTTTTTTTTAATTCCACGCGGCCGGCATCGCGGGCGAAACCAAGTATTAAATAAAGGTATAAGATGAATATGGGAATCGCATTATACAAAACTAAGTTAAACTAATATAATAAAGAAGTGCTTTCTACATTAGGTCTCATGATAAACAGGTTTCTCAGTCATTAGGTCATTTGCCGTATGGTTTTTTATACAGGAAAAGCGGGCAAACGAGCAGCGGATCGCTTGTTTTAATTGATCCGACGCCCATGAACATCCGCAACACCAAGGGAACTGCAGATGCGCTGCCGGCCTTTAAGGGAGGAGTACGCTCTTTTCTTGAAGGTCCCTAAGTCGTAACTGTATAAGTAGGTAAAGATATTTCCTCTAGCACTGAGGTACACCTTTGGAATTTAGTTGAATCTAAATTTATTTAAATACTATATGATTTATCTGATATATCTAATTTAACGGATCCGTCAGAAAATGACTATGAATAATAGATAATATTTCCAAGATTATCAGAGTCTAACTCTCTTCCCATTCCTAACATAATAAAGAATGGGAAGATAAAATTGATTAGACAGGGGAGGGATTTAGAAAAAGGAAGTTTAAATGTCGCTCTTGTTTGCTTATCATATTCTTATAAAAATATACCGAATACAAAAAAAGAAACACCTAAATAAAAACGATTAAGTCGGAATTAGATTTAGTTCTACTAATAGCAGTGTCGACAAAGTTAGATTTAATCTTACTCACGTATCCGAAGAAAGAAACGTAAGTACACAGGGTTGTAAAACGATCGTAAAAACTTGCTTCACAAATTGCTAGAAAATACTTAAGCGATGTGAATTGAATCACGTAAAGTATTTATTAAAGAGCTTTTCGTTTTATTAAAGGTTCATTTATTACCATAACATTAAGGGCGTGAGAGCTACGGGTAGACTGCGTGACGCTACAAGAGCATCATGAGGTTCACGCTGAATAAATAATAAAAAAACATTAAAACAATAACAATATGGTATTTATAAAATAAATGGAATAGTTTGATCGCAGCTTTAATATTACAAACTGCAGACTATAGCTCAGAAATAAATCACTAGGTTTTTTTTATCAAGCCCAGTTTTGCTTGATGTGATCGAGAGGGGCAATACACGGTGACTATCAGTAGACTCACAGCTTGGATAGAGCGCGTCTGACTTTATAACAGTTCGGTTAGTGTAATTAATATAATTTCGGGTTAATAGGTTATAATTATTTGCAGTTGCTTACTGTCGCCTGCGTTAGTTAAGAAATTAAAGAAAAATATAAAGACTTTGATAAAGTAATTTTTCATTTAATAGTTTTAAAGTTTACATACAACAAAACAATCAAACCTTTACCACAATTTAAGTGTACAAAATAATGGGCAAACCTGTGAAAGAAGCAAACTCCCTTGGGAACCAACACAATCATGAATATCGTTGGACACCCGTAGCATTGGAAAGGGCTGGATCTATGCTGAAGGCATTAAATCGTATGGCGAAACGACCTCCAGTGCATATCTTGTTCGAAGATATAAAATGCACAGTCATCATTCGAAAAGGTAAAATTATTATCAATTTTAACGTAAGGAATACTAAAATTATTTCACACAAGCTGGTGCTCGCGACTTCATCCGCGTGAAATTAAAAAAAAAATAAGCAAATAGCCAATGTTACTGACAAATAAATTACCTTTCTAACGATGAAAGAATTTTTAAAATCGGCCCAGTAGTTTTTGAGTTATTTCATAAATATACATTTTTCCTCTTTATAATATTAGTATGGATTTTGAAGACTGAATATATTATATTTAAATATATTCCTAATATACAATTTAAGAACATGGTAAGCTTTTTATTCGAATTGAAAAAGTTAAACATTTGAAGCAGACAATGCAATACAAAATGTGGTAACATAAGAAGTAGGTTAACTTGAAAAGGCCAGCGTAACCCTGATACTGGATATTATTTTCCTATAATAGACATCAATGTCAGACATCCTGTATTGCCATAGATTGTACTTTTCCTTTTGTTGTGTTTGTCTATACTAATATTATAAAGAGGAAAGATTTGTATTTTTGTATGTATTGAAATAACTCAAAAACTACTGGGCCAATTTTAAAAATTCTTTCACCGTCAGAAAGGTAATTTATCTGTGAGTAACATAGGCTATATTTTTAATTTCACGCGGGCGAAGTCGCTAGCAACAGCTAGTAGGAAATAAACAGAAATAAATATATTCTAATGATTCAATATGGTCAGACCACATTTTGTTGCAAAAATTGATAGATATTTTCTAAACGATTTATAGTTTATACTAATTACATATCAAACAAAATCCAACATTCAGGTTAATTAATATAACATAGATAAGAAAAATTATTTATTTATCTATATTTCCGCAAAATTGCATTTACTTTCATATGCAGTTCAAATACACAAAATATCAAATAGCTCTAATTAATGTCGGAGTCTCCGGTTAGCGCGCGTTATGACACGATACGTTACATAATGCCATAAATGCACCGCGGGTGAATAACCGGACAGAAACATTTCTGCGGAGTTACGTCTACAGTCTACACTGAACCTATACGAGAATAATGTAGTCCGACTAATTTATCAGACCCGGTGAGCATAAGTAAAAATTTTATCGTCTCATTATCGCCTGCCAATCTTAACAATTACCTAAAGATCCTTGTCGTACCGTAGGTTTGTCTTGTGTCATTGTCTTACAGGGTCAGTGAAATTTGTCGTACTACATCGCGCTTTGAATCAGACAGTCCTTGACATGACATAGTAAAGATCGATGACGTATTTCAAACAATACATTTTTAACTACACAAACTTTTATTGGAAGGATTTAATTTTGGCAAGCAAGTAGTGTTATATATGGATATTGTCCCACAAATGGACGATCTAAAGAAAGTTTTTTTACACTAATTGCCCTATTTAAACTACTACTATCCTTGTTGCAGACGCCTATATAATTAGGTTTTGTATTAAGACATAACTGATGCGAAAAATAATGTGTTATCGAACTGCGTAAAATTAATATGCCTGTGAAATAACATCCGATACCATTTATTTGTGTTCGATTTTTATTATGCTCTAAAACTTCATATGACACACTATCC
>LD688971.1:6243190-6272874 GCA_003118335.3 Papilio memnon | reverse complement strand
GGTCCGAAACTAGTCGGTGCCGTCACCGGAGGATAAAACGTGAGTTTAGCCGTTTTTAATTTTCGATTGATCAAAATGCATGCTAAAAATACTTTTAGAATACTAAATATACGTAGACTTATTCTAATTAAGACTTGTTGTTGATATAACAGTTATTAAACTAAACAATACAATTATTATTACAGTCTGTCTAAATTATTCCTTGTAAAACAATTAAGTGTAAAATAATTATATTACTTTAGACAAAGCGTTTAATCGAGCTATTTCCTACCGCAAATTCCGACGCGGCTTGCATATTAATTATTATGAAGATATTGAACTGGAAGACCAAAATATCCCTGTGAAATATGAATTATTACCAAATGTTTTAATGAATAACGGAAGGTTACTCATTGTTTTAGATTTTTCAATAGCTGGTACATAAACGTTAAATAAACATTAATAATATTAAAGAGTAAGCCAGCGTTGCAAACCTCTATTCAACTGTGTTCATTACGTTATCTTTCATTCTGTTAATTCTAGCAGGCGACATAAAATTGCAATAAGGTTTTTAAAAAGAAAAAAAATGTTCTTTTTAAGTTCGATATTAACCGCACTAAACTCTACATAGTATAACTTTATTATAGAAATTTAGAGGTTATATTTTCTTGGCACCAGAATCCTTCGCATTTGCTCGGCCTTAAGGCGAAGTAGCACTAAAGGATTTTTAAAAAGTCATTTTGCGAACAAAGACTTTATGTCCTAATTTTCGCTCAACTACAAATTTGTTCGTAGCGGAAAATTCAAAGTATATAAAGTTTTTCTTTGTTTTTTTTTGCAGTTGCAAGATTGGAATTGTTTGCGATAACTATTCATCAATTGCGAAATCTTTCTTTATGTAAAAATTGACCAGCTATTTTCAATATTTCGGTTTTATATGAAAGTTTTCGTTTTCCTTTTAACCTATTAAAAATGTGATAATTTCTATCAATTTACTTATAGCATTTACGTATCTAAGGAAAAGGTTTCAAAAGAAAGGGAACAATTTACTAAGACATCTTTTGTTGCAGAAGAGCGTCTGATACTGCGCAACGTGTCTGGTGAGTTCCGGTCCGGGGAACTAACTTGCGTGCTCGGACCCTCCGGCGCCGGCAAATCCACGCTGCTGAACATACTGGCTGGATACACGTTTGTTTACCATCCTTTTTAACTTTTAAATTGGAAAAAAACATCTAGTTCATTCTAAATTTAAAACGCATTTGGCACTAACATCTGCCGCACGATTGTATTTTTAAAATTGGAACTTGACATTCGAAATTCTAAATTTAAACCGCAAAACATCCGACAATAGCAACTGTTACACAAATAATTATTTCTGGTCTACATTAATTAACATTAGTCTGTAAAATAAGACCTTAATAGGTGACATTAGAAAGTATTAGCTCAATACAGAATACAGTAATAAAGAAAATGGGTCCATTGATAATGGCTGCGCTGTCCGGAGACCTTATTTGCCGCAATTACAACACTAAATAAAGGGGTCGATGAAAGCACAACAAATTATTTCGCCCCAGTAAGCTCACGGCCATCGGGCTGTGTTATTAAACAGCAAATTTTGAATGGCTGCGACGTTATTAGCCGTCGGAGAGATTCGCCCGAGTTAAATATAAATACACTACTATGTTTTAATAAACGAGTCAAATCCTGCAGACTGAAGAGAATTAGTTTTTATTACCTCTATATTGTTCTTTGACAAACAAAATAATTTAGTTTAAAATTTAAACTGCATCTAGAACAATATAAAACTGATAACGATAGCAATGACTCATTTTAATAGGATGGATGTTTCCAAGAAATGTATTATTTGTACAGTAAACTTCATTCTTTTTCCATAGAAGTTATCTGAATCTATTGACTCGTACGACAACAAAACGTTAATACTAATAAAAACTTAAAAAGATTATTATATAGAATCATAATTAGTAATAAATTGCAACACAGGACAAAGGGAGTCAGCGGTCGTATAACAGTGAATGGACACGCGCGCGATATGCGGGTGTTCAAGAAGTTGAGCAGTTACATAATGCAGGACGACCTGCTGCAGCCCCGTCTGTCCGTCTGCGAGGCGATGAGGATCGCCGCAGACCTGAAGCTGGGCAAGGAACTAGGGAGAGCGGAGAAGGAACTTATAGTAAGTTAAAACAAAAGAACTCACGCTCGTAATAGTTGTAGTTGTAGTACAGATTTTCATATTTCAAGGTCATGCTCCTTCTATATTTATAAATCTATGCATGGTTTTCGGCGTTGAGTTGTCCTACCGCTCTTTCTTAAGTTATAGTTGAAATCTAACAAATCTAATCCACAACGAAACAAAGAGGGAAAAATGGAATGAGCGATTTTGTGTTGATTTTTCTTGGGAATTAGTTCTTTGAAATACTGTAATACCAGGATGGCATAATTGCCTATGTGGTATCTTTCTAATTATAAAATCTAATAGTTGTATGCTAGTGAAGTCCTCTTGATTGACTTAGAGCTTTCAATTTGGTGATAGACATATTTTTCCTGAAATGTCTAAATTTTTAAACGATTAATCACGTATTTGCTACATTATTTTCGTTAAAACTCTGACTGAAAGTTGAAGCAAATTGATTCAAAGATTCTTGAAGGCTACTTAAAAAATATGACAAGCAGCCAAAAGAGCAATGCCAACGAAGCGCGGCGGGCGTGCCTGTCAGATAAATTTATATTGAGATGTGGAATGCAGAATACATGTTGTGGTTCCGAAGCACATTCGACGAGATATTTTCTCTAGAATGCTTAAAGGTAGATTGAAAATTTTTGCGAACATTCTCGAATCCTCATTCTACTCTGGTACGCGATTTCGAACATTTCAATTTACAATTTGAACATAATAAATAAACACGCAATTCGCGTATCTTATCACTTTAAAAATAGCAAAACTGTCTTAGAGCGCGCACACCTTTGACTTAACTATCGCACAACTGTTTAATCGCGCTTTGATTCCTATGAGCTTATATGGACGTGCGCACACTCAATTTTTAGTGCAACTAAACAGTTTTAATTGGCTGCGAAATAATCGACAATCACACAATAGTCCTGGAATAGTTTAGTCAAAGATGTGCGCCCGCTCTTAATATTACTTTAATAAAGTCAGTATTCGAATTCGTTTTCATTATTTAATTATTTTTTAATTTCTATAGACAAATTTTTATCACTGCTTATATCAGTAATTGTTCTGTTGCATTTCTGGCAATTAATTTCGACAGGATAATAAAATAATGTAATTCAAAAGTCACATTTATTGCCTGATGACATTTTTTGCGATGACAAAAAATTGCTCATATGATTACAAAATATAATTTTTTCGTAAAAGTAACCGTGGTACACCATGCGTGGTATCATTATTTATGATTGTTGTTTATTAAAACTTCATTTGTGAATACTAGTTACGACGACCACACAACAATCCTTTTCCTGCCGAGGTCGACTAAATACATGTCATTCAGTTCCTTTTGCAGCCGCGTATGATTCTGCAAATTTCTGTCACTATGTTTATATAATGTATAGACATATAAATAATATATAGACGAGGCATAGTGCACATTTTTTTTTCACCGGTACTCTCTCTGAAAGGTACTATATCAGTTGTCAAGTTTACGCCACCTCGTGTATTTGTATTGATATCTTCAACATCAAACATTTTTTTAGTTTTATTTTGGAAGTTTCACCACGGCATCACATTCATCACAATCTTCCTTCTTCAGGATAAATTTTTACACCCCCAAAATTTTAATCTTATAATCGTCAAAAATCATTTTCTGCTTTACTTCGCAACTTTACAAAAAGGTTCTAATAAATCACTGAGACACATCTTTTACTTGTGGCAAGAAACGTATAAGTTAATCATAAGTTGTTATTATTATATAATAGTTTTTTTTAAATAGATGTATTTTTAATGTGGTTTTGTCAGATATTAGATTTATCTTTTCACAATTATAAATGGTATATTCAAGTTTACCCGACGTTCTTACGGTGAAGGAAAACATCGTGATACAACCTGCACATATCGGAGAAGAAATTCAAACATATGTGTGAAGTCAACCAACCCCCATTTTGGTCAGCGTGGTTGACTATGGCCTAGTCACCCTAACTTTACGGTAGGCTCCGAGCCCCTCGGTGAGGACGTATAGTGAGCTGTTGATGATGATGATGATGATATTCAAGTTATTACCACTTAATTAAAAGATGGCATGTTTAAAGTTAGAATCTTCTAACCTCACGACCTTGAATCAAAAATGTTTCTGTCCTTATGTCACCAGGTAGAAGAAATCCTCCAAACACTAGGTTTATGGGAGCACAGGAACACAAGATCTGAACATCTATCTGGGGGGCAGTCGAAGCGTCTTTCAGTCGCCTTGGAACTTGTCAACAACCCTCCTATCATCTTCTTGGATGAACCAACAACGTGAGTATTAAAGAAAAAAAAACATATAAAAAATGTTGACATGCTCTTATTATGCAATCTATATCTATACTAATATAATAAAGCGTAAACACACACTTCTTTGTTGCCTAAGGTGTCGGCAATTACAGCATATTTTTGAATAATTCTTTGTTTATAATAATAAAAAGCCCTACACTTACGTCACGCTTTAGGCTATATATTTTCACGCCATTAAACTTAGGGGGTAAATATTTTGGATAAAAACCCTAATGTGGGAAAGAGACCATAAGTTGTTGCCAACATCAAGGAAGTAAGATTACCATGGTTTGGTTATCATGTCATGTCACTTTGACATTTGCAATTGATAATTTGACAAATGTAAACAATAAAGTAGTTTTATAATTTCATGCGGATGAAGCCGCACGGGAACAGCTAGTGTCTAATATTTGATCTGATAGATTTTAAATAGCACTTCAAAATTAAGTACATTAGCTATATTGTACTTTATGTTTGCAGCCATATTCTAAAAAAGTCTTGTTTTATGCATCTCTATCGATGGTTTCAGCAAAGCAGCTTAGTAAAAAGAAACAGAATTAAGTAGGTACTTTGCAGATGAATCTTTAAATCGAACGAAATTCTAGAAGCGGTGTATTTCTCTGAAATTACACACGATTAAAAGGGTGCAGTAAAAAGTATACGTACACAATTAGAAGTAATCGCTTTAATCGCAACCCTACCGTTACGTTTTATAGATCGTAAAGGCAAGCCGTGTACGTAGAATTGAAACGTGCCCCAATATTCAAAGTACGTCGAACTCTCAGTATGAAACATAAATAAATAATGAGTATTTCGTCCAAGCTTAATTTGAGTATCGACTTTGCGACAACCCTATTGAATTGAGTCGTGACGCGCGGACGAGATCCACTTTCATTAATCATTCAGATGAACATGGCGTTGCCGAGATGTTTACTTGAACTAAAAAGTCGAATTTATATGAACAACAATGGATTTTTATTACTACTTCAGCCATAAAAAGTTTAATACAAAATGATTGTCTCACATTATTGTTAATGTAATTCAAACGTTTTTGTCAATAGCAAGAGCGCTGATTAGAACGTTTTTGCCTGACAGGCGTCGCAAGTTACCTACGAGTTACCTACCAATATTTTAAAGAGGAAAGATTTGTATTTTTATGTATATTGAAATAACTCAAAAACTACTGGGCCGATTTTAAAAATTCTTTCACCGTTAAAAAGGTAATTTATCTGTGTGTAATATAGGCTTTATTTTTTAATTTCAAGCGGACGAAGTCGCGAGCGACAGCTAGTATTTTAATAACAGTCGAATTACAATAATCAACAATGTATAGGGAATACGTTGTTATTAAAAACCTTTATATTGTCTACCTTAAAATAGATAAGAAGATTATCAATCGTACTTTGTCCTCAGCAGAGACTAAAATATAAATTATAAAAATGCATTCCATAGCTATTTTTGTAATTTAAAATGATAATTCCTTATCCTTAGACCGATTTTAATTCAGTAATCACAATTATCAATTCATTGAACTTTAAATCAGGTCTCTCCTTTACATGAAAATTCTCGTAAAGCAGAAGCCATTCTGAATTCACGTGAATTTGGAACAGCTCCAATTAACCTTTTTGTAAAGATTTGTAGAGATTTTAAAAAGTAGTTGCTAATTCAAAGGTGAAATTTGAAGACTAAAGCATGACAACTTTTCTTTCGAGAAAAACCAAAACAAACTTAACTAAACATTTTATATTGTTTAAACTTTTATGAGACGTTATTATAAACTAATTACTATGATTAATACTCACGTCTCATTTTCTTGTAAACCTAATTTCTTTTTTATTTATGAAAAATGTACATATGTAACCTCCACTATACTAATATATTTTTGTCACAATCAGAGCTGTAAATATTAAAATTATACAAAATTATTACATTCATTTGATTTGGATAATAGGACGAAATAAACATAGATGTACAATTCTCTCTAAGGCATACGCCATATACGAAAGTGAATGTTCAAACGCTTACATTTGTGGTAACATCAATCTGGGCGATGTTGAGCTATTGTAAACGTTTATTGCTGTACCGCAATTGTCCCCGTAAATGTGCACGACTGTACCATTGGCATATTTATCTAAATACCTTACGTAATACAAGCCGTATTCTCTGATTTACATGCAACAATAAATCAAAATTCCATTACTATTTTATACAAGAACTACACGATACAGATCGTAGGGTCATACAAAATAATTACATGTTAAAATATCTTTTCCAGAGGTCTGGACGTCGTATCTATCAGACAGTTAGTGGTGCTCCTACGTCTACTCTCCCGACAAGGGCGTACCATCATCTGCACAATACATCAACCCTCCGCTTCTCTGTTTTCTCTCTTCGATCGTGTTTATGTCCTATCTAGAGGAATGTGTTGTTACCAGGTAACATATGACTTAAACATAGATTTATAATTTTGTAATATAAACATAGATTTATAAGTTGTAATCATGCTAATATTAAAAATGCGAAAGTTTAGATGGATGGATGGATGTTTGTGTGTGCTCGAATGGAAGCCGCGAAAGCGGAGTTGGAACGTGGGTGTCCTCCACCCAAGTGGACCGACGACTTAGTGCGCACGGCGGGAAGTCGTTGGATGCGGAAGGCGGAGGACCGCATTCTGTGGAAGGTATTGGGGAAGGGCTATGTCCAGCAGTGGGCAGATAAAGGCTGTTGATGATGATGATGATGATGGTTGTTAGAGTTTGTAGCCTAAACTGCTGAACGGAACCCGATGAAATTTGGTGCAGATTTAGAGAATAGTCTGGAAGAACACATAGGCTAGTCACTTTTGTTTTTTTAATTCCACGCGGACGGAGTCGCGGTCGAAAACTAGTATTCAAAATAATTATGACCATTAAACTGTCATCTATATCGATACTAATATAATAAAGAGGACTAATGTGTATTTTTGGATTTTTGTATGTATCGAAATAACTTAAAAACTTTCACCATTAAAAAGCTACGTTATCAGTGAGTAACATAGGCTATATTTTTATTGTTTTTTAATTTCACGCCGACGAAGTCAACAGCTAGTTAAATTATACAGAAAAACAGGTACAACCACTACATACATTCTATCGCTTAAGTAAGCCAAGGGCTTCTTAACAAATTATATTACTCCATTAACACCTCATTTAGTTATGTTAAAACTACAATTTGCATTAACAAAACTGTTTTAATATTATAAACAAAACACATAAATAAGGAAAAAGTTAACATATAAGGAAAATATCAATTCAATAAAGGTGCCTCTAAACAGTTTCCTAAGAATGTGTTTTCATAAGAATATTTGACCAACTTTGTAAATATCACCAAATAGTCTAATTGAAGACATTTTCCTTGGGAAATAGGGACTAATGTTTTATTTAATGGTGATTTGAACGCACTCTCGCTACTTGCACTTAGCATAGTTTAATCATTAAAAGAAGAAGAGAAGAGAAGAAAGACTTTCAGACCTTAATTAAGTCCACTAAGTTCCAAATTTAAATGAGAAGGGCTCATCACTGCTTTTTTTTTCTTAACTATATTATATGACATACGTATACATACTGTACGTTAACACTATCGTTCAGGGTGCAGCACAACTTCTTGTGCCATTTTTAACCGAAGTCGGCCAGATATGTCCATCAACGCACAATCCTGCAGACTTCGTGGTGGAGACTGTAGCCAGTGACCCTGAGGCCTCAGCGGAGATGTCAGAGCTCTGCCAAAACGGGAAGTTATGCCGAAAGTTGGATAGGATGACGTTAAGAGGCGGGAGGTAAGATGTGTCTCAATAAAAACTCTAGAAATCAAACGCAATCATTTTTAATTTTGTATGTATCTTAAGGTATTAAGTGTTGTTCTTAATGTTGATTCAATTTCTTTAATAAAGATTGTGCACAAAATACTGTACGCCTAAATTATTATGAAGATTTGTTTCTTTTAGTATTTCGTGGAACAATGTCTAACACCAGATTATGAAAGTAGCCACAAACGAAAAGCTCTTTTCAAGACGCTGTATAAGCATATATATTAATATTTCTGAACACAAAAGCTAAGAATAAAGCTCAAGATATCATCCATACATATAACTGACCCATTATAACATGTAGCTCCCTTAATTGCCTGTTACGACATTCATGAGAGATGTGACAGTTCTTGTATTCCATACGTTAAAGGTATATCGAGGAATCAAATTTAAAAAAATACAGGGAAACTTTTCTCTTCGTTATTTATTAGCAATAATGTACATTTTACGAATTTAAAACTTACACGTACAGATTAATAAAGTGAAAACTAATCAATTAAAAGTGCAATATCAAATTTCAGGAAGCCAGTTCTGCACTCGGATGAATCCATCCAAAGAATCTTCGTGGAGCATATAGCCAAAGAACAAATGCAGAAAATGGAATTTCCCACAACATTTCTGACTCAGTTTCTCATATTAACAAAGAGAATGTTCATACAAAGTAGAAGAAATTCGGTAAGAACAGAAAAACTAGAAATATTGACCGATCAATGAACACAGCCTATCAAACTTTATATTCATATCTGTGCAATTAAAATGCTATTAACTGCACTAAGATAAGAGGTGAAAGGGTTACCTCGCTTTGTTCATAATATTCAAAGCCCACCCTTCATATCGCAAATATTAGTTAATATTCTCTCTGAGAGCGTCGGTAGCTCAGTGGTTTAAGCACTTGACTTGTAATCTATAGGTCTTGGGTTCGAAGCCCGCCGTCATGTACAATGTGATTTTCGATTTTACGAATTTTCATATGTACATATAATAATTTACCCGACTTTCTTACGGTGAAGGAAAACATCGTGATGCAACCTGCACACATCGGAGAATAAATTCAAAGATATGTGTAAAGTCAACCAACCCGCATTTGGCCAGCGTAGTTGACTATGGCCTAGTCACCCTAACTTTAGGGTAGGCTCCGAGGCCCTCGGTGGGGACGTATAGTGAGCTGGTGATGATGATGATGACTCTCTCTGAATTTATAAACAGGAGATGAGACTATAACTGATTTAATATAAAGTAAAATTAGTTTACCTTTTTAGAGGACGTTAACCAAACTAATACCAAGGGACGTGAAAATGCTTCAATCTAAAAAATTGTATATTTTCCGTACACACCACAGATATTGGCCTCGGCAGGGATTTTTTTGCCCTATTTCGAAGGGAAAATAAGCGACCCAACCGTCATATTATTCTTACATTCTATAAATATCTTTGTTCATATTTCGCTAACCTAAATTGAACGTTTAATAAAAGATTTATTTAGTTACATGCGGATAAATGTTTAATTAAAAACCTATAGAAATTTCAGAATAACTTTCTTTTAAGTATTTCTTTTACAATTATAGAAAGCTGTATGAAAAGCATAAACGATTTAATTTTTCCTGTTTCAAAAGAGTTCTTTCATTTTATTCATCGCTCAAAGTCGTAATTTATCAACGTTAGGTCTGTTTCTTACATTCATTCGCTAATACAGCGATACGTTCCGATGTACTCTATTCCAGGAAATAACATTTTAAACATGATGCAAAATATTATTTAAAAAAAAACTTATTGTGAAGTCGAAATTGACACGTCACTTTTATTTACATTTCACTGGAAGAACCGCAGTCATCGTTTCCTTCTTCATTTTTTTATTGGAACGCATACTATAATCTTGCAATATACTCGTACTTTACAAATCAACTTGAATTCTTCTTGGTTTTTACAAGTACAAAATCCAGTAAGGAACATAAAGTGCCAATTTATCTATCGATGATTACCCACATGTTATCTATACTTCTAAACTAATATTACAAAGAGGAAAGATTTGTATTTTTGTATATATTTGATTCACGCAAAAACTACTGGGCCGATTTTAAAAATTCTTTCACCGTTAGAAAGGTAATTTATCGAGCGCAAGCAACAGCTAGTCATTTTATAAATCCATTTCATCTTTCATACAGTATTCTTTATAAAGATAAGAGAATAGTTGCTCAAAATGGCGGGATATGAAATACAAGTAATGACCGCTGCTTTATCTTACTTTACCAAACTTCAGATTACTAGCACAAAATATTTTTATACAACAAATGATGGATCGTTGCCGTATTATGAGTTTAATTTTTCAAGAGATTAGCATTTATCATCGTTCTTTTAATAGCAACATTGTATATTATACACATTGACTGTACTCAATGGCATTAACGTTCAAGATAAAGGTCTTTTACAGATTACTATTACGTTTCATATCTTTCCTGCCTTATCTATATCTTTCCCGTTCATGAAAAATATAGCCTATTTTAATATGTAATACGATTTTTTTTATTGATTCAGTAGTTTCGGGGCCTAATAAATTCAAACAAATATTTAAACCTTTATAATATTAGTATACATTTCTTCCTCATATTAATGTATCTCCGTAAAGAAAAGTTAGGTTAAAAAACCGTTGTCAGATTAATACACTATGGGTTTGCGCAAGGCAACAAGTTACAAAAAAAACATAACCTTAATTGACCACCTGTCAGAATTAAAGTCTTCTTTCTCTTTTTTCCCACAGATAACATTATGGATACAGTTAGTACACCACGTGGTGTCCGCAGTACTTCTGGGAAGTATTTTCTTGTTAGTAGGTAACGACGCAGCCGTGCCTATAGTTAACTTCAAGTTCTGTATCAGTGTGCTTGTGTTCTTCATGTACACTTACATCATGATACCTGTACTGCTGTGTAAGTAGTCTTATAATAATTTATAACAAGATCAAGATAAAGGCTAACTCAAGCTTTAGCAATACTTTGATATGTTCGTCACTAGAAAATTTTAAGAACTTGAGTGCCTAATTTTTTCTTAAGGCAATTATAAATCTGAAAGGAAATTCAATGACAACAAAATCCAACAAAACCTTAACGATTTATACGTTCCCGTTTCGTGAAACTGTGAGATTGGAGTGACTTTTATTTATTTGAGTTAAACTCAAGCCTCAAAGCTCTTTCGACTTAAAGAAAACGCACGCGTACACTCGCCTGGAAGTATTTTATTTTGCTACGCATTTGTTTTTTTGTACATTGAAGGGTTTTATTGACTGTACCAACAAAATGATCCCATGTTCGAGCAACGTATTACTCCCTCAAATCGAAATATATACGTCTTACACAAAAACGAATCTTCAGAACTAGAATTTGAATTTGCTTTTAAAACTAAATTTAGTGGTCAGAGATTAGGTTATTTTCTATAGTACAGTCTAACCTTTAAACACTGTGACTAGCACTAAAGAGTTACTAAATATTCCATATAGCAAGTTGTATTACCTTAGTGTATATCTTCATACAAAATCCACCCTAAGTGGGATCCTATAGTGATTATTTAAACTGTCTAAGCGATACTTTGTGATCTTATAGTTGCGATGATTCGATAAAGTTAAAAAAAATCAACGATTGTTTTGTCTCTATAACTGTGAAAAAATACTAACTCAACGTATTTTTGTCAACAGTTCCAATGGAGGTCCGCATGCTAAGACGTGAATACTTCAATCGCTGGTACGGTCTTAAAGCGTATTACGCAGCACTTACGTTTTCATCTTTACCTGTTATGGTATGTGCCTTTTGTTGATTTTCTAACTTTTGTATTTTTTTCAATGTAAATTTAATATCAATTAAAATATCATTTTTCTTTTTTACTCACTATGATGATCCGTTAATATTCCGTTTATTTAACCAAATATTTTATCTAATAACTTTCGCCCGCGACTCCTTCCGCGTGGTATTAAAAAAAACAAAAGTGAGTAGCCTATGTATACTTCCAGACTATCGCCTACATCTATGCCAAATTTCATCGAGATCCGTTCAGCCGTTTAGGCTACAAACTAACAAACATCCCATCATCCATCGATCTAAACTTTGCATTTATAATATTAGTATGAAATATGATTTTATTCGTTCCGTCGTGTGAATATTAAAGATTTGTTAATTTCCAGGTGCTCTTCGGTTTACTGTTTCTTGTAATCGTCTACCTCATGTCAGGACAGATTCTAGAATGGGACCGGTTTGTCTTGTTCGTGTTTTGCGCTTTGCTGATCGCCATTTGTTCTGAAGGCTTTGGTCTCGTCGTGGGCTCCGCTTTTAATGCTACCGTAAGTTGTTTAATAGACAATTATTAATTTCATTTCTCAAAATTAATAAAAGACTATCACAGTTTCCTAAATTATGCATGTATAATTTTTTTTTAATTATAGATAACTATGAAAATCATGTACAGTTGCGGAAATCCGCGGTGTTAAGCTTCAGGAAAAATTGCCTTGTTCATTGCAATTAGACACTCGTTCTACAAATAACTATAATAATTAGACGTTTTTTTCGTACAGATACATTTATAAGCTGCGTTGTATTGGTTTTTGTTCCGCGTTTAGTTTCAAAATGTTCAAACGATTGTAGCATTTAAAGGTGGAACACCGCAAGTTTCTGACTGTACCTATAAGTCAAATAATCTAATCAATGTTGTTGCTAGACTTTTCGATTAAAGATTAATTATAAAACTAACAATGAAAGAAATATCAATTATTCACACCATTTTTACAGAATGGCTCCATCGTGGGCCCTGCAACGGTATCTCCATTATTGGTCCTTTGCTGCTATGGCATGGGATTCGGACCATATATAGAAACTAGAATGCAAATATTGATGTCATTATCGTATCTGCGTTACGGTTTATCAGGATTATCTATCGCATTGTACCAAAAGAGATCATCTATGGAGTGCCATCAAGAATTCTGCCTCTACTCTGACCCTAAACTAATTCTTCGTGACGTCGGAATGGCTAATGAAACTTATTACATGCAAATCGTTGGTTTACTAGGTTTTATAATAATTCACAGATTGATAGCATATTTTGTATTACGTTATCGACTTACCTCGGAATTTTCAAACAAATTCATGTCGTATATAAGTAAATTTTTAAAACATAGATAATTTTTGTTGTTTTATTGAATTTTGGTTTGGAATTTACTAAGATTATTGTCTTCGTCTTTTCTATTTGTACAATTGAATACAGAAAGTAATTGAAAACCTATTGAATACATATGTCTACTTTCTTGGCGAATATACAATCTCCTTAAAACATAACAGTATGTATTTCCATACTTATAATGAAGTAATTCTACCTGGTGTTCAGATTTCCAAGTTCCAAGGCTCTTTGTTATAATTTAATCGGACAGGGACTTAACAATTAGTTTGATAAGTGTACTAAAACTTTACCTTGATATTTTGTAAGTTTCAAAGTATTTGAATCTGTGATTTTTAATTGTATTTTTTAAGGATAAGGATCTTAAAAGACAATAAAATGCTTATAAAAATCTTGTTTAGTATTTTTCGTTCTAATATTACCTATAAGAAATTTAAAACTCAACGACTTTGTAGGTACTTAGGTGCATCTTTTTATTTATTTTTATCTGTGACCAATGAATAATTGCTAATGTTAACCATCGACATCATATACACATTCGGAACAATCTCTATTGCTAAGTATTGCTAAAATTATTTAAAAAAAGTAAATATCACGATGAGTATGATTTACTCATCAAACGAAACAAACAAGTTACGTTTCCTTTACATCGCATTTGCGTGATTTGTTTTTCCTAACGCTGTTTGATTGTCCATTCATGGAATTCAAAACGTGTCAAATTCTAACACGCAAATAAACCATCAGGACCTGGAGATTTTAAATTAAACCAGCATTTCCTTGAATATTAAGTAATGCTTAACTGCAATTTAATGTTGGCACTGTAATCCAAAGTTGGTCTTAATTTGCAGTGTTGGCTTTGGACCTCTCATAGGTCTTTCTTCACTCAATTCCTGAATACCATCACTAAATCAAGACCTTTGACGTAGATAGAGTACTTTCTTTATTGTCTGTTTGACGTTAATAACCTTTTTTTCTCGATCAAAACACGTGATGATTGCGTGTTCGTTATCTGAGATAAGTCTAACACTGGCCAGTGTGTATCTAACAATTAAATCCGGATAACATCACTTACGTGCTTCCAATACCACTAGATAACATTATTTCGAAGTGACGTCAATAAAGTTTAAGGTCCGATTAAAAATTAAATATGGGCCTGTACCCCAACTTGTAAATTGTCTTATAACAATCCAACGGTAAAATATGTGATGGAAATATCGGATTTTGTTCCCTTATCTGACAGTGACGTCATTTTTAAGCTATCTGAGTCTCTATCAGCCAGTGGTGGGACAGGCCCTTAATGTTTTAGCATCTTTTTAATGAAAAAATCTATGGTCGACACCTCTGTGCGTAGTTGAGTTTATGAATAATTCTTGTATATTGTGTACTGCATAGAATTATCCTGACCTAATTTTGATTGTAATCTTACTAAAGACGTAATATTAAGAATAGCAACAAAATATCAAATATTACGCTCTAAAACAATAAAATTATGTTTCATAACCCAACTATAAGTAGATAAGAATGTTTGTTAAAACATACTGAAGCTAGTATCATATCTATGCACTGATACGGCTTGTGGAAATATTAATGAAATAACCTTACATAATAACAAATGGTTATCCACACATTTAAAATAAACAAAAAAAAATCTGCTGCACATTTTTATTGCTGTAAATGTATAATATCAATCATAATTTAATATCAGATAGAATTAATTTAAAAAAAAAACAACAACTTACTCAACAAATTTAAGCAAAAACAATATGTACTTTATCTTTGTTCCAACAAAGATAAATAACTAACAAAAAGAGTTTAACTCTGGTGCTATCGCAGCTAGATTTAATTATTCTTACAAACTACGCAGTCAATCTTTGCACACATCCAAAGCATCCTGTTTCTCTTCGGCCAACTCCTTTCCAGTATTATCTAACATTTTACGGGCAAAGTCGGAGATAGTGAGACCCTCAACAATCTTCCACTTACCATTGCTAACGGTAACGGGGAACGAGAATACAACATCACGAGGTGTACCGTATGAACCGTCAGAAACAACGCCCATACTAACCCAACGGTCACCAGTACCCAAAAACCAATCTCTCATATGATCAGACGCTGCTTTGGCAGCAGAAAGGGCAGAAGACATCTTCCTAGCTGCAATAACTGCAGCCCCACGCTTCTGTACAGTACTAACAAATGTGGTCTTCAAAAATTCATCATCATTAATGACCGCAGGGACTGCTTTCTCAGCACCATTAACCTTAACTAAAGCATTTGAAGCATCAGGGAACTGTGTAGAGGAGTGATTACCCCAAATGATTACATTCTTAACATCTTGTACTGGAACACCAATTTTCGCGGCTAATTGCGACTGAGCACGGTTTTGGTCCAAACGGGTCATAGCAGTGAAGTTTTCTTTAGGAATAGATGGAGCATATTTCGAACAGATCAAAGCATTGGTGTTTGCAGGATTTCCTACAACGAGTACCTTAACATCTTTACGGGCTACTTTATCGAGAGCCTGGCCTTGCTCCTTGAAGATACGTACATTAGCAGAGAGCAGATCTTTTCTCTCCATACCCTCTCTCCGTGGCATAGCACCAACTAAGAAGGCTGCAGCAACATCTTTGAAAGCCTCCTCCGGGTTGGCTGTAGGGAACACCCCAGTGAGGAGAGGCAGCGCACAGTCGGCAAGCTCCATTACAACACCTTCTAAAACTCCCATCATAGGAGCAATATCAAGAAGGTGAAGGTATACTGGCTGTTCAGGACCAAAGACAGCACCAGAAGCAATCTGGTACAACAGTGAGTAAGCAATTTGCCCTGCGGCTCCAGTTACTACTACTTTAATTGGTGCAGCCTGGAAAAAAAATATTTTTATTTAAAAAATGACTAGTCACAAAATTCAAAAGTCATTAAAATCATTTATAAATTAATAAATGGTCAAAGTTCAATAAAATGTATGTTCAAAGTTCAGAATACTTTTGCACAATCAAAGCAACATTTTATTAAGAAGCCTGATATAAGATAACATTGATAAAATTTTATGTGAAATTCGAATAAAAAATACAGTTAACAAATTACAACAATTAAAGTATAAAGTAAAAAAAAATGAAATAAAATATTATTTCTCAACATGGATAAAAGAAATAATTAAATATTAAGCCCCTAATATCGTTAAGTGACTAGTTAGTGTAACCATGAAGTTGTAGATAAGTTTGTAAGTTACCATTGTTAAAGTTGCAACCACAACTACCCTCTCAGTATTTTCTGCTTCTGAATACCCACAACAACATGCCATACCGGCAATAATTAGCTTACGAGATCAAATAAATGCTATAACATACGATACGGTTATCATCATTCGATAATAATCCCCTCTATGATTCAAATTGATTGTACTCTATAAACCAAGTCAAACGGAATTAAAAACCATGAACTATTTATTAGTCTAAGAATTAATATTTTTAATCTTAGTTTAGAAGTCCAAGTATACCTAAAGGTCATAGCAATGTCAAGTTACGGCTGGAGAAAATTTATAAAAAATCTTACCATTTTGTAGCTATTTGATTAAGGCACTTATTCAAAAACCAATTCGTTTCAATACACAGGCGTACAGCGATGTTTGTCGAAGAAGTTCCTTCTGTGACTCCAGATGATCGCTTGTAATATATAATAACCGAAACTCGAACTGAACCTAAAAACTGGACTCAATTATAAGTATTGCATATAACTATAGATGACAAGATGACAGGTCATATTACGCCGGCAACTGATTGCAGATAATGCCTGGTTTACATTATGCCAGTAAAACAGAACAGTAGCTCTTGGCTCTTTACGAGAGCGAAAGGTGACGAGAGGGATCATAGTTCATTCTGTTTATACTCTGTCAAAAGCTTTATTTATTATTTTTAAACAAAATCGTAGATTGCAAATTGTAATGACTGAACAAAGGATTAAAAGTAGAGCTCCAAAGCTGAAATACATTTACAGCGTGAATATATACAGCTATATTGGTATAATGGTAAAAAAAACGGGGTTTTGGAGGTTCAGTATAATTTCTACCTATTTCTCAAACTCATTGTTACTGTAGTCTTGTCGAAACAGTTTATATTACACTGGCATCAGGTTATCACTATCGTTAAAACAATCTATGCCGCGCCCGAGCTACTGTCTTATTGTACTGGCATAATGTAAACCAGGTAAAATGGATATAGACAATATGATATGCAAAGATGTTTATTTTTTACAAAAACACAAAGTGAATCAGTAAACTTGACCAAAAAATATTTGATTGTGGCGATTTTTAGTACGGTTAGACGTGATACAATACAATGGTTTTATCTATTTAAAAGCCTTGTTAGGCCATTTTTTTAAGGGTACTAAAAACGTAATTCACATTTTATCTTTTAACTTCTCCGAACCAGAAATAATCTGTTAAATATTCTCTTTGGTTCGGGCTGGTGAATGTGACATAACGTGATAACCTTAAATTCTTACATTTTCCCTAAAAAATATCAAATAAAAATAATTAAACGATTTCAATTAATACATTATTGATGCGATAACTAATTTTATTAAAAAATGTCATCGCTATTACGATCAACGAAGTTTATTCGGTATTTTACTGGTGCAGCAAGAACTTTAATTTTAAACTCGGCGAAAACTGCTGAAGCGAATTTACTTGTTAACTCTAAAGCATTAAGTGCAAGTAATAGGTAAGAAAATCTATGATTAAATTATAATGAAACTGTTTTCCTTCATGCCGATTTTAAGTCATATTTTAGTAAAACATTGTGTTAAAGACATTTTAATGGAGGAATACATCAATCGATAAACGCTAAACGTAATAGTGTTGTCTCACACTGCATATAGTAAATCAAAATCTATCCTACATTACGTCTTATATTCATTTCACAATATCAGATGATGTTAGAATCATAAATCAAGGATGTCCTACCCTGAAGTTTTTGGTCATATGTTAACCGTCAATGACGAAAATGTTTTATTCCCCAGTGTCTTGCTGAGAGATTATGCGACTTCTAAGAAGAAGGAGAATCTTGAACCATTACTACAAAGGTTAGACTCGGATGTGCGAAGATTTGGAAGGATCACAAAAAAAGATATAGATGAAGTATTTGATGAGATAATTTCAAAAAGCGACATCACCAGCTCACAATCATTGCTAGTGATCAGATGTTGTGGTGAGTTAAAATATTTACTTATTGGATTTGTATTAGATTTTTTAATTAAATTATAAAGGCTCCTGTGTGCAATCTGATTTTTTTATGATCTTATTTTTATGATTTAAAATAAATGTCTATTTTATAATTATCCATATATTAAAGAATACATTGACAAATATACAGGGATAATCTTACTAATATAGCTGTTGCTCGGGACTTCACCAGCGTAAAATTATACGGATAAATTACCTTTCTAACGGTGAACAAATTTTTAAAATCGGCCCAGTAGTTTTTGAGTTATTTCAATACATACAAAAATACAAATCTTTCCTCTTTATAATATTAGTATAGATGGCTGGTTGGAAGTTTCTTGTAACATATCTCCTAAATGGCTGAACAAATCTTGATGAAAAGCAAGTTCATCTATAAAAATGAACAAAATATTAATACAACATCATATAATTTCAGGTGAATTAGTACCAGAAGAACTTCCCGAACAAAGAACACTTTTGGTACAGAAAATATGGAGTGTGTTAACAGAAAGGGGCATTCCAATGGACATATCTCATTATAATGCTTTACTAAGGGTTTATATTGAGAATGAACATCCATTTTCACCAGCTAAAATACTTGAAGAACTAGAAAATAAAGGCCTGCAACCAAACAGGTAATGGATAAATTAATAAAAATTTAAACACCCATCATTTAACAAGTAATTTAACTGTTTATTTGAATTTGTCAAATGTAATGTAATTTTTTTTAGGGTAACTTATCAACGGCTTATGTGGCGTTACTGCCAAGAAGGAGATGTAGATGGGGCTACCAAAGTTCTAGAAAAGATGAGGGAACTCAATCTCCCAGTATCGGAACCGGTATTGAATGCTTTAGTTATGGGACATTCATTCCACGGTGACACTGATGGTGCCAAAGCGGTGTTAGAAACAATGGCCGCTGCAGGGCTACAACCAACCAATCGTACATACACATTACTTGCTTGTGGATTTGCAAGAAAAGGGGAAATAGAGAGTGTTAAAGATGTCATCAGTACTGCAACTGCAAAGGATGTCTTTATGTGTGATAAGGTGTGTTAAAATTATTCTATTTTTTTAATAGATTATTGAAAATCTAGTAAATTTTTATCTGCATTAAAAGTACTTAAATTTGTATCTGATTAATGTTTAACATAGATACATGTAAAATCAAATAATAACCTTTTAATTGACCAATTTAAAAAGAATCAGGTTTTCAATTCACTTATTTATGTAAATCAATTACGCTATTTATTCAAAATTAAAAGCTATCCAGTTGTTTTTGAGTTTTCCATAAAAAAGTTGGAAATTTTTGTCTTAAAGTTGGTTGGTTGTTTGGTTTTCGTTTTTGGTGTTCAATTTTCTTTTACCTTATTGCAGGATATTTTAGATATAATTGAACATTTAGCTATTGGCGGTCATAATGACAAAATTGAGAATCTCTTTCCTCATCTTCAAAAGAGTCAGGGATACAACCAGGATGTATGCAATCTTGTGTTGAGATTATTAAACAAGGGACATGAGGATTCTGCAAAGAAAATGATAAAAACATTGCCTAAAGTACTAACGACCGATGATACACCATACAAATGTGCATTCTTTGTAAAACATTTAGTGAAACTTAATAATTCTCCGGATAATGTTGTAAAGTCTTGCAGAGCTCTCCAAGAAGAAGGTTTGGCTCCAAAAGCACTATATATCGCAGCAGAAACCGCCTTCCAATTAAAGAAACCTGAATTAGCTCAGAAACTTTTAAAAGAGTTGCAGAAAGATGGATTTGAGTTACGTCAACATTACTTTTGGCCTATTCTTGCTCAAAAAGGCAAAGAAGGTGATGAGGAAGGTCTCTTACAAGTGCTTAGAGATATGGCGAGAGAGGATTTAATTCCGACCGGTGAAGCTCTCAGAGATTACGTTATTCCCTACCTCATTGGTAAAGATACACCTGAGAATATAATTCTTAAGTTGCAAATTTCAAATGTACCTCTTATTCTGAGTGCAAGAAATGTGATGATAGAAGTTTTAGAGGCTGGACATATTCAGAAAGCGGCTGATATCGCTTTAAAGTATCGACCTAAGGGGCAGTACACATTGATTTCAAGACCGTTGATTCATGCTCTAAACGTAACTAAAGATATTAAATCTTTTGTAAATATATTACATGTTATAAGCCGTCCACAACAAACAAATACAGAAGACGATACTATGATTGATGAAACACAGAAGGATGATGTCAACAATAGAGAAATAGGACGTATTGTGATGATAGCGGTAAAGAATTTGGTGGATCCCAAATTATGTGAACAACTCTTGGAAGCATTACACTCAAAAGGCCTAACTATAAGCACATCTTATGCTGAAGAAATAGAACAATATCTAGGACAAAATATGACTACAAATATATCTGAATTATTATCAAAATTAACTTCACCAGATTTGGAAGTCGCCCCTCTCGAAAGTCCGCGTCACACTGGACCAAGGAATTCCGCGCAACTAGAACAACTATTGAACAGAGTTAAAAGTAAAGGTGGAAATAATGTTATTCGTATTCAAAAGCAACTATTAGATACATATATTAAAGAAAATAATGTCGAAAAATTGGATAGTTTCTTAGAGGAATTGAAACCTACAAATTTCGAACTTACAATACCAACGCTCGCCCAATTATTTGAATTTTATGCAGTGAATGATAAAATTGATAAAGCTAGAGAAATAAAAGATCAGATTGCAGCACAAGATCCTGAATTTAAACTGAACAAATATAAAATTGTGCAATTTGCAAATGCTTTAGTGAAGGCCGATAAATATGAGGAGGCTGTACAATTTTTGGTAGATAACAAACAAACAGATGAGGATGAACTCTCAGGTTTTATGATAAATTCTAAATGCTGGCAAATGTTAAACACATTGGCTGAGAAAAAGGATGTTTCTAAGGTGGGTAAAATCTTACTAATATTATCAATGCAAATGTATGGATGGATGGATGAATGGATGGATGTTAGAGTTTCCCGCCTAAACAACTGAATGGATCTAGATGAATTTTGGCATAGATGTAGATCATAGCATAGAAGAAAATATAGGTTGCTTAACTTTTCTTAATTCTAAGCAGGACGCGGGTCAAGGTCAAATAATCTGTGATCACCCATTTTAACTATATAGCGTGATATTTTTCTGTTTTTAGGTGAAAGACTTGACAAAGTTATTGATTGAAAACAGTTATATTGAGCCATCAAATGTCATACTAGGACCATCAATTAAAGTGCATTTAATACAGAATGACTTGGAAGGTGCATTAAATGAGTTTGAACAGTGTTGCAAGCAATACAGAAGTACTCCATGGAAAGGGGAGCTGATGAAGTCCCTTATACTAGCAGAAGATGCTACAAAACTACAATGGCTAGCTGACATTAGTACTCAGGTTAGTTTTGTAGAATAATTTATTTTTAATAGCGATCCACCCCAGCTTCTGGGTAGCAAAGAATATACATCTCATGTATTATCTATCATATCCATACCCTTCCCGTTAAAAACCGATTTATTATATAGAATCTCACTCAGTGATAATGTAAGTTTTTAATGGTGAAAGGTTTTTTTATAATAATACGAATCTTACCTCTATACATTAGTATAGGTTAAAACTAAGTTTGTAGCTTAATTTTTGTGGTTGTTAGGATTTACAAGGTTAAAAGAAAATCAAAATTCTTTCACAGTGAATTTAAAAATTATTCGTATTTCTTAGCCTGCATGAAATTGTAGTAATTTATCTAGTCTGCCCCTAGACAAAGTAATCGATTATCAATATCACTGATCGAAAAGTCAAAAATCTATGGAACTGACAATAACTTTGGATGAGTCACATATTTATTACTGTAAATTTTGGCACATATCGATTCTACTAGCGATATCGTAATCGTTTTGTCTCAACTAAAGGACTGTAAAATACAAAATGATAATAATTTCAGATTCACGGTGAAGTGAATATTTTGCACGATTTAGTGCTCGCGTTCGTGGAGTGCGGTCGCCTGCGACAGGCGCGCAAGATCTTGGAGACGCCCGGCATGCACACGCGACAGAAACGACTGGACGACGCCTGCCAGCGTTATGTACAGGTATATACACACATATGTACAGTCGGGGAAACTGGCAGTGGTTCACCTTAAAAGCTACATTCGTTTGAATATTGTGAAACTAGACGCAGAACAAAAATCAATACAACGCAGCCTGTAAATGTGTTTGTACGAAAAACAGATGATTAGTGCTACAACGATTCTTTTCATTATTATCCCATTGTTGGCACCACTCACTGTTATCTAATTAGTTTGTGGGAAGAGGAGTTTGTCTTGTTGCAATGAACAAGGCAATTTTTCCTGAAGTGGAACACAGCGGAAATCCGCGACTGTACTTATGTAGCACGCTTATGCGATGCTTAGCTGTCTAAAGTATACACTTTTGCTATCAATTGTATAAATCCAATCACTGAAATCTTTGTAAGAAATATGCAGTGTAAAATGATAAATTTAAATGACTAGCTTTCGCTCGCGACTACTTCCGCGCGCATTACAAAAAACTTCTCAGACTAGTTAGTTTTTCCGGACTATGCTTTACATCCGCTAAGCCGTTTTACAGATATAGATGACGTAACAATCATCCATCCATCCATCTAACCTTCCGCATTTATAACATTACTGAGATTTCTTTCATTTATTAACACTAAGCTAATATAATTACAGGAAGGCAAATCAGAATATTTAGAAGGATTGCTGGAAGCTACAAAGGAGTTGTCATACATTGATCGCTCCAATATCTTCTACCATTTACTTGTAACCTACTGCAAAGCAAATGAAACCGATAAAGCTCTGGGTCTATGGACTGTGCTTCAAGAAGAAGGTGAAGTACCAAGCGAACAGTTCCTGATATACCTCGGTAAACATCTGAAATCCCAGAAAAGAGATGTACCATTCATAATACCTAAACATCAGACCGATGAGATACCCGTTGAAAATACAGTGAAAAAAACCCCACAAGTCACTAAACCTAAAGAAAACAAACAAACCCCACAGTTAACCAAAAAAGAAGTTAGCGCTAAAGTAGAGGCTTTAGTGAAAGAGGGTAAGCCCTCCGCAGCTATGGATTACACAATAAAAAGTATTCAAAACGGTGTAATTCCGCTAGATAATGTAACAAAGTTTATGTTGAAATCTTTATCTGAAGAAGGAAATGTTGAAAAGATACAATATTTGGGCAGTTATTTGACTAAAGTTAAGAAGCAACATGTTACCTATGAAGACAAACTTACTCTGGCTGTATTCAAGAAAGGTGATGGTCTTCAGCATGTTGAGACTCTCTTCAATGCTCTTCAAGTGGCAAATACTGATGAACAAATTGAAGAAATTGTTGAGAAATTCCCAAGAACCAATGCATTCGCCTTAGCAGTACAAAATGAGGAGTTATCACAAAAATGTAAGAATGATTTTAATTTGTTTATTGACACCTAATTGTAAAATGTATCTACCCTTTCTTCGCAATTAAATCAATCAATTAATTTCTTTTGAAAAATATTTTTTTTATTTTTCAGGCCACCAACTGGTGCAATTAGCTGCTTCCAAAGGTCATGTTTTCCCAGCAAACTTATTATGGATGGAGTATATTTTAGCGGGTAAAGACAAGGAAGCAGATTTGATCTGGAATCAAGCTTTAAGTTCTGCCAATGTTGTAGTCTTTAGACGATTGCTACAGGAATGTTATGTCAGAAAAGATACAAAGCCAATAGAGAAAGTTATCAGCGCTTTAAAAACCAACCAGAATTTGCCATCAGCAACATTAGCCAATGCTTATTCTAGGTTAATCGATATCCTAATATTAAACAACAAGACGAATGAAGCTAAATCTGCTTATGAAGACGCTTTAAGTTATGGCATCACAAAGGACGAAATAAACAAAAATACTCTCCAAAGGCTCATTTCCGATAATTCTAGCGATGAATCTAAATCGCTGTAAATTTGTAATTAACGTTAGATTTCATCTATATTTTCTACGGCAGAATTTCTCCGTAGTAGGTTTTTCTATGTTTTCGGCTCGTTTACTCTCTCATTAAATGACATTTGGGGAGAAAGATCAAGCCATAGATAAACGAAGTATTCATTTTATTTCCTTATGAAACCTGTGATCGTATACCATAATTCACCCTAAAACCAAAAATTACAACTACTGTTTGCATTTATGTTTGTCATTTTGTAAAATCAAAATAAAAATAAATAAAGTTGACCTTAATAAGAATTTCTCCATTACAGTGATTATGTAAATTGTATGAGTTTTAAATGTACCCTTAGTTTTAGTAAATTATTAGATATTTTCATTGTTTTATTTGAAATCCCTATGTTGAAAATAAACCCTCCAACTGAAGATTCGGCAATACAACAGAATATCTTATGGAATGGCAGTTTAACCCTTGTTTGGATAATTTAGTACTTGAATCCTATAAAATCGCTGAATCACATTTCGACAAATAGTTTTTACTGATTTCAAGTACGGTTCAGTGTGATTGATCTTAATAATACCTGGTTTAAAGTAGGCAAACGGCGATCAAATCAGTGCTGCCATAATGTAACCACTAACCGGCGCCAGTGAGTATGTCAGCCTTGCGCTACTGGCCCAATATGAACCAGGATTATGTGTGGTCAGTTTAGAACGCGAAACAACCAACAATACATGAAGTTAAATTTTTACTAGGTTTAAAACTGCAATTTTTTTACTTTGTTTACAAGAGGGGAAGCGCAAATAAAATAATTCAAGTTTGTGACATATTTATTCTTTGAACGGAAGCTGAATATTGTCTGTATTACATACTCTGTATTTTCTTTTTTTGCAATTCATGTTTGTGTTTGGCGGGAAGATTAACATTTTGTCGCAGGCAAAGTAGTTGTGAATCTGAAATTAAAATGTTTTATCCAGTGGACACGTTAAAAAGAGGCGGAAAATTTTATTTATGTTGGGTCGCAGATTCGTGGCCTTTGCGTTTTGCTACTATAACGCATAGGCAACTGTGGTCACAGGATATTCGTAAAATATGGTGAGTGATTATCTTCCTTTACTGTTGTAATGCATAAGTTGAAATGAAAATTAAAAATAAATATTTTCAGTGACGATTTACTTGAAGTGATAACAAATGAATCTGGGCGGCCAACAAACCGATTCTCATTACGATTGAGTTCGCAATTACTACGGGGTTTGGTTAGACTTTACCAAAGGAAAGCTAGCGTCCTTCTAGGTGTGTGTATTTTGTTACTGCATGTATATTTTATTTTATTAAACAATTTTAATCTTAATACGCTTTTTTAGGAGATCTTTGCATGATCAATGCTACAGTTATAAAACATTCAAACAAAAAGTAAGTACCTTTTATTTTACAAAGTATGTCTTTTAGGTTTTAAAAAAACTTTTTATAGATAATCATTTTGAATTATGTCGGCCATTTTTTTTAATGAATAAGAAGTAATATCTGAAGTAAACGAATACGCGCGGGAAACGCAAACTCGAAAACTGATATAAAGTCACATAAACTACTTGTTTGATTATTTTTTTTTTCCAAGATTTCATTAAGCGGACAGACTAGTGTTTCTCTACTTAATACTGTAAATTAAAATAAATGTCCTAATACTCTTTAATCCCAGATGGATAATACAAGAGGATACACGCGACATTCCTCGTCCAAGACTTGACGTGGTAACTATAGAACAACCAGAGGAAGAACCGAGAGTTGAAGAGTTAATTCAGGTTTCTGTTAATTTCGCTACTTGTATGTATTTTAAAAACTATCAATGCTACTTTTTTCGACAGATTAGTATTACTGTAAGCCTTAATTTAATGGTTAAGAGATCTGTGAATTTAGACTTATCTTTTTAATTTAGATTACGATCAAAAGTACTGGAATACGATATACAGGTTTATCACAATTTAATTTTTATTTTCAGAATAGCAACAATGTGGTTGCCAATATAGATGATATAACATTAAAGGAACCTACAATACCCGAAATACAATTTTTAATTAATGTAAGTGTATAAATACTTAGATTTATATGAATTCCAGTATTACACCGCTTTTATTTCGCCTTAAATTTTTAACTTACTGTTCTATTATGATACATATATCTGGCAATCAAACAAACTTGTTCCAAAATTCATATAAGCCAAGAAAGATATGCCAGGACCGCTTAATGGACTTCGGTAGGCTACCCCTCTAGGTCACGTGAACATAAATGACGATCTTAACACCGATTAATTACCGTTACTATGGCAATCTGGCTTCTTTGCTGCTATTGGCTCGTAGTTTTTGTTGTATGTCAATTTTTTCAAATCATTCACTGCCTAAATTAAATAACATGAAAATATAACCTAAAGCGTGTCGTAATTATAGGGTTTTTAATAAAAGAAGAATTATTCAAAAATATGCTGTGATACCTACGTAACAAAGTGTGTGTTTACGTTTTATATTACTATAGATCAGGGGTGGCGTACATAGTGCATCAAAAAGTGTTTTTTTAAATGTCTAATGCGGTCTTAGACGTGCAATCGAATAATTTTGACCGAATTCCATGGTGCATCTACTTCATAATTTTTTCGTAGAGTTTTTATGATTTTTGACGTGCCCAAAATATTATGTCCTGTGCCATTTATGACACGCGTGCCAGTGGTTCCCCACCCCTGGTATCGATAGATAGGTGTAAGTATGATGACAAGACGAGACGTTAAGGTAAAAAATGAACAATAAAGGATGGTTTCGGCGAACTGCGGCCGGAGGTACAGTCGGATGTGAGGCTGGAGGGACAGTCGGAGGTGCGTTCCCCCGAGCGCACCGTGGAGCAGATGCTACTAGGCAGTAGCGCAGCGCAGCACAGCGCAATCCAGTTCGCGGACGTGTCGCACGACAAGTCGGATGACAAGTCGCACGATAAGTCGCGTCTGCATACACGGGACCTGCAGATGGAGAGGATATCCGAGTATGACGTCAGCATGTACAGAAAGTGTGAGTTGATACTCTAAATTAAGCAAAAATTGGCACAACTCTCTCATAACCAGTACAATCGGGGAAATTGGCGGTGTTCGACTTGAAAGCTATAGTCGTTTGGACCTTCTGGATTGAGACGACGCGGAACAATACCAATAAGACGCAGTATTTAAATGTGTTTGTACAAAAATAGATTAGTGGTACATAGATTACTTTTCATTATTATCCAGTCGTTTACCCAACGAATTGGTTATGTAAGAAAAGGCCAAATGTCTCGTAGCAAAGAACATGGCAATTTTTCTTTCTTATCGCCGATTTCCGCGATTGTATCTATAGAGATCACACATTTAAGTTTCTTTTACTATGAATTCACATTTTACATTTTGAAATTCAAGCTTCAATTATATGTTTTTTCATGATTTATTAAAAAAAAAAAACTTGTTTTTATTACCAGCCATCGGTGCCGAAATTTCAACAATCGCTGACATTGAGAAAGGTATGTTAAAAATTGTGTATTTTTAAATTTATTAACATCTCTATTGAAATATTAAAATTTTGTTAACATATACAGAAATCCCTGAAATTCCCGAAATCCCGCCTCCCGTCCTCGACGTTCCTGAACCATTGGTGTTAGTGTTTACCTTTTTAAAATATTCGGTAACATCGATCTTTTTACTGTAGCTATATTGTAATAAAAAATATTTTAAAACTGAAGGTAAGCAAATAAATTATTTTTGAACTTTGAAATGTGTCGAAGATATTCGTAGTTTAGTTGTATTTATTAGAAAATTACGAGGTAAGTGTTCAAATTCTACCAAGATACGTTATTTCAATAGTATTTTTCGTGTAGAAACAAAAGTTAAAATTAATTTGTGTTCATTTTCTTACGTTTACATTACGGTTACATTTTGTGACAAACAGGCCGGATATTGAGATGCTCTCAGTGCAGCCTCAACTGACTGAACAATCGGAGGGTACGAAGAGAAAAACCGATGATGAAATCGTTTTAGAGGTAAAAACATCACAGCATTGAAATAACAATTGCGTAACCATAACTAAGAGTGCTAGCTTAATAAAATACGGTTTTTAATACAATATACCCTTAAATGTCATGACTTAGATTAGATTCAGTACTCTTGAGTGTAGCTTTGGTCGAGACTGTCGTCAAAAGGAAAAACAGTAAGAAAAACTTAATATAGACATTCTACATCTGTGCCTAATTTGATTGAGTTCTGGAGATACCATATAAACAATCATCTATCAAAATATTTTTATTTATTTGACTAAGATAAGGAGAAAGGTAAGTTAATAGTAACATATCCTGTTCATCGTCCAGGAGTTGGAGGCGCGGTCACCCAAGCGCCGGCGTGTGCGTCGCCTCCTCGTAGACCAGCACACGCGTCTCACCTCCGATTACCTGCGAGATAGGATCGCTAACAACCACATCGAGTTGCGCTGCACAGTAAGTCCCTTGTATTAAACCATTCAAACTTTATTGTTGTATAGTAGAGGAAGACCGAAGAAAGTATGTATGGATTGTGTGAGAGAGGATATGCTTAAAAAGTAAATTTAGATATGACGGCTGATAGAAATGTATGGAAGCAGCATATGGTGCCGAACCTTCGTAGGGATAAGGGCAAGTTGATGATCTAGTGACTATTATTTCAAAATCTTACTGAACTAATTCTATTTACAAAATAAACTATATATTTAGTTGTACAAGTGTCATGTTTTCCTATAGTCGGTTACCGAGGATGTGATAAAAATCCGTATACCCGCCACTACGTATTTTGTGTGTCCTGCGCACGACGTACACAACGCACACGGGCTACAGGCCGGCCTCGCGCCCGCACTGCGCACGCTCTACCTCAGGAACTTGCACTCTGTATGCAGTACCGCACAACACAGGCACTTGGAGGTAATATACATGTGCAGCCGCGACTTAGCACAGAATTAATGCCCCGTTCACACTTCCCCAGTAGCTCTCCAAAA
>LD688971.1:6224602-6234615 GCA_003118335.3 Papilio memnon | reverse complement strand
CTTGTGCGGCGTGTGGCGCGGGATGCGGCTGGGCCGGAGGCGCGGCGTCTGCGACAGCCGCTCCTCCTCCTCCTCGTGCTCGCGCTCGCGCTCGGGCGCCTGCCCCGGCTCGGGCATCGCGAGCGGCTGCATGTCGCGCATACTGCTGTGCAGCTCGCCCGAGCTCCGCTGCCCCTCCAACTGCCGCACGCGGGCACGCGCGCCTTCTAACTCTATGCTCTTTTCCTCCAACTGAAAAGTTATAAGTGCCACTTCTTTATAAACAAAAAAATACTCTTGGTACATCAGTTATGTTAATTATATAACTTCAAACTCACTCTGAACTTGAGGTCTTCGTTGAATTCGTTGGCCCGCTCAAGTCTCTCGAGCAGTAACGTTTTCTGTTCCGCAGCGCGCTTCAGTTGTTCGCAGTACACCTGGAACACGATACCATACACGTTATACTACTATTGTTATCATCGTGTGATCATGCAGAATGCAGATGTAAGAATGTAGAAGACATGTTTAGTTTTCTTCATCAACATTGCCAATAGCTCTCGCAACATTAATTTGCTTACTCACAAAACCGTAGTCAACGTGAGTTTCAATTTAAGAAGGTAACAATAAACATTGCGGCGGATTTCACAATACCTTATAGTAGAGCACGGTCACCGACAGTTAAAAAATAAGCATGTTTATAAAATACGAATTGCGAGGTAAAGTAGCCACTCAAAATGCAAATAGACGTTTGTAGAGCAATGATAATAGGTTGTGGCGTACAAGTCGCTTATCTCACCCGAATGTGCGACTTTCTGAAGCAGAGAGCGTACGTGAGCTGTGTCATGTTTCTGTGACCAAGCACTTTGTACTAAAATGCTGCTTTAAATTATAAATTTAAGGATGTACTTGTAATATTTTTATTAAAGTCACATACATATAGCTTTCCCTGCTTAATGTTTTTGAATAGACACTTTCTTAAATTACGTTTTTTGTTGCTGATAACTGTTTTAAGACCTCGATTTAATTTGAGACAATATTTATTGGTTTAAATTATCAGCATGCGAGAGTTGAGACACGATTGCACGCTGAGTCACTTATAACCACGTGACGTCATTCAATTGTTGTTGATTCGACCTTCTAATGTCTTGATAATCCTCGATTAGATAATGGACAATTCTTTCTCTTCAATAAAATCAATGAGTGAAAGATAAACCGTGTTGACTTTTTGGTCTACAAACAAGCTGTTACTTGTAAACAGTATACATGAAGGGTTTTGTTTACGCGGTTGATTCAGAAATTACGGTTAAATGAGCATCTAATAATGATATTACATAGAAACAGAAAAACAATTAGCAACAGTAAATAACAAACCTGATTTTGTACGGTGAAGGAGAGAAGTTGTCGCTGAAGTTCGACGGGATTGCTCTCCTGGAGAATCGCCGTGAATTTCTTGGAGTCCGGTCGAGGCACGAGCGGCGTTCGCGGCGGGCGCTCCAGCGTCGCGTCCAGCCGGCCCAGGCAGGCGGGCGAAGGGGGCGCGGGGCTAGTGGCGGGCGCTGGCGGAGAGGGGGCTGCGGCGCTGGCCACTGCGGCGGCCGCCTCCAGCTGCGCGGCGCGCGCCAGCAGCGTATCCCGCTCCTCCCTCAATCGCACGAGGTCCGCGCACTCCCCGCAGCCGCCGGACAGCGCGCGGGCGAAAGACTCCTCTGTCGTTTCGGATCGTCTCTCGTCCAGCTCGCCCCGGAGCAATTCCGCCTCATCCCGTATCCGGACGCCTTTCCGTTGGATGGTGTCGAGCAGAGCCCAGAGCTCATCCTCGACAGGGCGCGAGCGTGTGGCGGATGCTGATGCGGATGCGGAGGCAGAGGAGTGCGCGTCCTTGCCGCAGGAGGTCTCGGTGCTGAAGCCCGAGTCCTGTACGGAGGGCTGCGGCTTCCGGCCGTCACCGGCGCCGGCCAGCTTGCGGCGCACGCGCACGCCGGGCTCCCATTCCCTGCGCGCACCCGTCGGCGCCGAGGGCGACATTTTGGAGCGCAGATTGGGGAACGTCTCGATGACGAGGTCGCGAAACTCAAGCAAGGCCCCGACCTCATTCTGGAGCTCCTGAAATACATTAACAAAACCATAGATAAGAATACGATGAACTAGGATTTGTAAAATTTGTTAGAGGAAAAATAAAACATGCCTATTCATGTAAATTTAAATAAGAGCTTGTACATTGTTATTATTATTTGTTGTAGAGTTTCTATCTTTGTGTAAGATGTTTGTGGGTAGTGTTCGTGAGGCACAGTAAGGCAGTAGGCAGACGGCGTACCTGCAAGGCGACGAAGGACTTAGCCTGCTCCGAGATGAGGTAGTGGAAGGGGCCGGGCTGCGCGCGCAGCTGCAGGCACTCCATGCCCGAGCCCGACCCGCCCGAGCCGCCCGACCCGCTGTCCGCGCCGCCCGTCTGAAATATAACACAATACATTCTTACACAAGCGATTAAAAAGTACGTTTTTTGAGGATGTTAAATTTTTTATAAAATGTTAAAAGTTTGTTGCCATAATTACAAATATCGTGTTTTTTTTTAGTTTTTTTTATTTATTTGAAACAATTCCAATTTAGTTTCGGATTCACGCAAAATAAATAAAATAAAAATTACCACTTTTACAAATGTCCATGAAAAGCAAATCTTATTTTATTTAAATCTTATTTTATGTTTAGCATTACATTTATAGGTTTGATTGCGATACGGTTAACCGTAACTAAGAAACGTTACTCAAAGCGATTAAATTAATTAAAATTCCTTTAATGTCCGCACGGATGGTAATTCAAATTATTCTGATTGAAAACATCCGTCTCTCAAAATCAAGTCAATCAGTAGAGTTACGTAGTTTTTGATTTAACCTTATTTTGTAAAAAAAATAAAATGGAAATAACAAAAGCTTAGTATGTAGAAACAACAAACAAATTATTTGATTGTTACGCATGTACTCGGGCCCTCTTTAGTCACTTAACGACCCCGTGTATTCTTTTGTCTACCCTTTCTATAAAACTCACCCTACATGAAAAACAAATTCACCGCATAAACCGTTAATGAGTCTATTATAAAATGTATTTTAATGACATGCTTCTGTAAACAGACGAGGAAAAATAATTTTTAAATATGCCCGTATAACCGTGCATCGTAATTAATTTTATCATCTCGTTAAAAACATAAAGTTATAAGTACGCAGTAACAGAAGGTACAGTCAGGTGCATATGCTGACTATGTTTAAAGCGTAACTCGTATAATTCAAAAGGAATATTTTTTTAAGATTGCAAGTGATGCAACCTACATTTTTTTCACATTTAACTTCCATAGCTTCCCTAGGTCGACGACGCTGATTGAATGCTTAATTTTTCTTCTGTTTATCCTAACGAAAAAGCACTTTTGTCGTCGACTGTACCCTAGTACTGCAGCTGTTCGGTACAGTGGGTGCAAGCGGTGTCGCAGTGGCCACCAGCCGGAAAATTGTCGTACGCCCGACTGCGCACGCCCCGGACCTTGTTCCTGCGCAGGCGCATTGTGAATGTGCGCACAAACATTTCTCTTGGTGTTAACTAGATTGTTTATTTTACGCAGGGTTTTCACTGTCGCAACAATTTTATTAAAACATCAAACAGAGAAAAACAATTATGTAAGTATAGAGCGAAATTTTGATAAAAACATGATAACCAATCAGAGCAAAACGCAACTACGTTTGTCGTCAATTTATTCAATCAATAAAACATCAAAGGGTTAATTATCTTTCGACTTCCTTGCTATAACAATTAAAGTTTATTGGGTCGTTAAATTACAAATTATACCGAAATAATTGTACTCGGAGAACAAAAGACTCTACTTTTTCCATTCCTACTGAAACCACGCTCTTACATACCCTTTTAAATGAATTAATTATCAAAAGAAAGTAATGTATTCCGACAACAAACCAGAAGTCGATTTTTTTTTATTATGCTTAAGCACCCATAAGAATTGGTAAGTGTGACATTATTTGCTCTTGTTACTTTTTAATTTATTGTTGTACAGCCCCAAATTCTTTAAGAGGCGAATTGTCTTGTCTGAGAATATATAATTTAACATAAATAAATTAAATAAGATAATAATATTGACCTCAATAAGTCAATCGGCGCTTCACAAAAAGAAAAAAAGGGTAACATGTTTGAGACAAATTGGCGATAGTGCTAATACGAAAAAGTATCTCAGATTTGTCTCGCTGTACATTCTTTGCGTAACTATAGCAATTTCTAAAAATACTTACATTGGTATAAACAATATAATTGGGCAATTGTTGGACCGTACCTCTAATACTTAAGTGTGTATTCAAAACAATTTAATAAGCCAACTGTAATTAAATTGGAAACTTATGGTAGCAGCGTTCTCAATATTTGGCTTGTAAATTGGAACCGCTTTGACGAGTAACAATGTTTGAGACTTGCAAGGTTTATTAGCGATTTGAACAGAATTACGTGTTATTATGGCGGCAATTTATTAACTAACCCAACATTATTAACCTCAATAACCTTCCTGCAAACTATAATAATTGCTGGGTACTTATTTAATAATAGAAAGTACTGTAAATCAAGAACAGGTGAAGATTGCGAAACGTTTGTGAGAAATATAATTTTGTAGGGTGCGGTCTTGAATGCATAGTTTTTTTAATTCTAAATGTCTACAGTATTTCATGGAAATACAATTGTTTTTATTGATGACTGTAATTTGATATAATTTCCGACATATAGTTGTACAGTATATATGTCGCAATCGGAAGAAGAAATCAAATTGAATTTAAGTCATAATTAGAATACAAGCGCCGCCAAGCGACTTTCTAGAGAATTTGAATCATTCTGAAAACAGGGATCGTTGCGAGATCATTGTTTGAACGATACGAGCTTTGTAAATAGATGATATCCTGATTGAGAGGTATTGTGAGTGTATTCCTTGAATCCGACTTTATCCATGACCGCCCACCAAATTCTGATATCGTGCTAGCTCTAGCCGTTATATATATAAACCGTGTTATCCAATCACTGCAACGAGTAAGGTACTGCACAGTTAACTGCTCTAGAACGTTGCGTCAAATTAACTATAATTTGTGTTAACGATTCAATAATTGATCACTTCTTTTAATTGACCATTAGATGTCCACATATACAAACGTATAGACCTACAAATGCATGTTAGAGCGCGCGCACACCTTGAACTAAACTATCACACAACTGTTTAGTTGGGCCTTGATTCCTATAAGCTTATATGGAGATGCGCACACTATTCGATTTTTAGGGCTGCGAAACATACGACACTCGCAGAACACTTGTGCGATAGTTTAGTCAAAGATGTGCGAGAACAATGACAAATAAGAAGGTTCCAGTAGCAACAGTATACGTGACGATCGTATTATCTCAATAACATGTTAAACAATAACCCAGGAAGAATATAGTCTTTTGATAAACACGTCAATTCAATATGTTTGTGAAGGTAAACTCCGTCTCTTTCATTCTAAAGACCTAGTTACGCTCTTATTGTAATTTGTGAGTGTGTAGTAGATTAATTAAACGACATAAAACTCGGAATAACCATATAAAATGCAGCCAATACTTCCATTTTATCATTAGACTAGCTGTTCTCGTGCAGCTTCATCCGCGTGAAATTATAAAAACTTTATTTTATTGTTTACATTTGTCAAATTAGCAATTACAAATGTCAAAGTGACATGACATGATAACTAACCATAGCAATCTTGCTTCCTTGATGTTGGCAGCAACTTTTTATCTCTTTCCCACATTAGGGATTTTATCAAAAATATTTACCCCCTAAGTTTAATGGCGTGAAAGTATATAGCCTAAAGCGTGACGTAAGTGTATGGCTTTTTATTAAAAAAAGAATTGTTCAAATATATGCTGTATTTGCTGACATCTTAGGCATCAAAGAAGTGTGTGTTTACGCTTTATTATGTTAGTATAGATAAGTATAGATGGCTAGTGGAAAGGCAAACTGGCAGTGTTAGTGTTAGTGTAGTGTGTCGGTAACAAATTCGTCCAAAATATTTCTGATATCAGCGATAATAGGGCTTTAATGCCGATGACACATGATAAGTGCTGATAAGACTTTTCGTTGATTTTTAACCGACTTCAAAAAGGAGGAGGTTCTCAATTCGTCTGTATATTTTTTTTATTTTTTTTATGTGTGTAACGGTATAACTCCGCCGCTAGTGGACCGATTTTGATAATTCTTTTTTTATCCGAAAGGTAGTGCTTGCAGGTGGGTCCAATTTTTTTGTTTAATCTTTGGAGTCAAAGACTACGGCGTAGTTAAATAGTTTTTAAGATATACAGTACTATAAACATCCACACCACGTTACAGTACACCCAGCTGACTTTGTATTGCCTTTTTTTAATGATCAAAAATCCTAGAAATGTGTAGTAAAGAGTCCTTCTCTTATCGGCTCATTCACTATTGTGGGCTTTATCACATAATTACAACTTTTATTAAATCATTATAAGGTGGCAAACTATCAAGCGACCACCTGAAACCGTCGAAATGGCGAAGCGATAGCCCATAGACATCCGCAATTGCAGATGCGTTGCCTACCCTTAATCGACGGAACAGGAGAACATAAACAGGATATCTGGTTATCGAAGAATAAAGCTTTCTTTTTAAAATAATTTAATTGATAGCTTTAATGTTGGTCAATTAAACGTATAGTCCTTAACTTATCTTAACTTCGATACATTATGAATAAACATGCTGACCCCAGCTACCGTGCAGTTACGTATTTCCGTATTAAAAGTGTTATTTAAACAAAGTAGCATTTCATTTAATTTCGTAATATTTGTCACATCACGTAATCATTTAAACAAAACAAAAACCAGTTGCAAGTAAAGATGTTAATTTTGTATTGAGTGACTTAAAAAATTACAAAACATTAATAAACATACAATATAGTTATCCTGCTTTCCTCGTCACCTCGTCTGTAGAAAGCATCTAAATTCAAAGTAATGATATCGCAAAACTATTTTTATAGGTTACTCTCGCAAAATGAGTAATTCGAGAGTATCCTAAATTACTAAATGTGCACGCGATAGTGAATTAAAAGTTGCTAAATTATGCGTTCATACGTGCAGATTCAAAGTTTCGGAAATTGGGTCAACTGAAATTTGCTTGCAGTTATGAACTCTAAAATTCCACACATAGTATTAGCACAATGCTATTAGCGTCGTTTTTTAACTACCCAAAAGAATCTTATAGTTGTTTTTTTATATTTTCTTAATTAACAACGAGGTTACAAACATGCGCAACCGCACGTATAAACAATTCCGATTACTCGAAACCCGTTTAGGGGGAAGTCTATGTGAGTCATCTTGGTAATGATTCGTTCGACACGCGGTTACTTACTTTTTGCGAACGCAAACCGTAGAGTTACTGCGAACACGAAAACTGGCCACTTTACGTTCATGTCTCGAAAGGCGCGAAAGCGTGATACGTAATTAATGACCGTCGTTTGTGACGCTATCATTGTAAATCAAACAAAATTACTGACAAAGATACTTTAATGTATGTACGTAATTCTGAACTTTTAAGTTTTAGTAGCAATAGAGCATCTTAGTTATTAAAGAATTATCACATTATTATGTCACACTTTTGCGTTGATAGTTTACAATTTCCCTTGTGTAAAATTTTATTTCATGGAATAAAGTCTTAGATTTAATTTTGAAGGTAGGATAAGGCATGTGGGATAAGGTTACGATGAAATTCCGGACTTTTCGTGATTATTAAATCTGATTTTGTCATTTATCATTAGACAAAGATTTCCTTCTTTAGTTATGACCTACTCCCAGAATACCGTATACGTATTGAATAGCATCACATACATGTATTTTGTGTTCACATTCACACTAACAGTCAAGCAGCGTCAGTGTGGCCTAATGCGACAAGCCATTAAGCCGCGACGTTTGACGACAGCAAAGCGGCTGCGACGTTCGATTGTTTATTTTCTCCCCGCGATAATACGTAACAATATGCAAAACGTAGACGCGAATAGAGTTCGTTTTAACGGCACTTTCGACGTAATAACTGCACCGTAGATAGACAAATTACTCGGTAAAATGCCTAATATACAGTTACATGAGGCACGCTTCTACTAGAAACGGAAATATACGTTTAAAATTTAATTAGACGTATTCGTGTTACCCAGTAATTTATGTGTTTGATGTGGGAAATAAAGCAAAATATACCGCACATGATTCATTATTGTTCGTTTATATACTCAAGAGAAGTGAAGAGTCCACGGTTCCTCAAGGACAGTTCGTAGACGAGACAAACAGGACGTTGATAATAATAATATTATAATACGCATTACTCATGTGTATATTGGGAACTAATAGACGTGTAATCAGTTCTGAGCTGTACCCCAACAAATTAATTAGCAGCTCAAGGCTCAACGCGATATACTATAACTATGAGCGACGAGCCGCAAAATGCCCGGTGACTCGCAACTCACGCACTCACGTATGCATGATAGAGATCGTAGAGATAGTTATGCCTCTATACAGGTACAAATTGAGGTGATCTGTGAAACGGTTCACTGATCTGATTCCTCTATGCGAACCGTTGCAGCTGATATTTAGGTCATCAATTTTAATTAATTAACCTATGGTTAGTAGTACCAATCTATTCTAATATAATAAAGCGCAAACACACACTTCTTTGTTGCCTAAGATGTCAGCGATTACAGCATGTTTTTGAATAATTATTTTATTAATAAAAACCTCTACACTTACGTCACGCTTTAGCCTATATATTTTCACGCCATTAAACTTAGGGGGTAAATGTTTTGGACAAAAACGCTAATGTGGGAAAGAGATCATAAGTTGCTGCCAACATCAAGGAAGCAAGATTGCCATGGTTTGTCATCATGTCATGTCATTTTGACATTTGCAATTGATAATTTGACAAATATAAACAATAAAATAAAGTTTTTATAATTTCACGCGGATGAAGCCGCGCGCGAACAATTAGTATTTTTATATAGGCTGATTTAAACAGATACTCTATTTGTCGTTTATCAAAGTACAGAATTAATAAATAAAAACTCACTATTCTCAAACATGACCTGTAACCTTATATTGTTATCCGATTCCCACATCCTTTGATTACAAAATGCATATTATATTTTTACAAATCGACATGTCGCGCTGTAATTGGATACGTGCGGTACAATATTACATTTCGATGAAGCGAGGACAACGAGGACAGTACCTTATGTCAGTATCACACGAAGGCAGAATAGCAGGCAGAGTTTTATACATTGCAGTACTACATCCCCGTGTGAAGCTAGCATTATGACATTTTGAATAATTACTACTCTCAAGTTTCGCTTCTTATAGGTAAGTCAGTTGATAAAACAAACAAGTTGATAACTTCAAATAAGGTGATCTAAGAATATGAAATGTTTGCAAAGCAATGAGGGAAGCATAACAATATTATGTAATGCAAGTTAAAGTATAAGAAAAAAAAAAACTTATTCTTCATTCCCTTATAATGTAAAATGGAAATCTGTGATCACAACCTACTCCAATTGGTCAAGGCCGTGAAGGTTTACATCTTTTATCTATATAAATGTAAAAACATTAAACTTTTAAAAACCGGGTCGGTTTTAAAAGAAAAGTGGGTCAGGTTAGTCTATTATCGCGGTTTATGTTTATAATTGTACAGTTATGGTGTTTTAAATTTTTGCATTGCGTGAAACAAGCAATGTGAAACATAGTTGCTTTAAATGGTAGTGCTATTTACGTGGAAGTGCCGTTGTTATATATTTTTTTACTGGCAACAATAACCAACGAGTGTTCTACTTCGTTGACGTTATTCAGCTTGTTCACACTAACGTCAACGCTTGTGCGGTTACGCTACGTTGCTGCAGATCAAAACAACTTTTTTGACAAATAATAATAATAATAATTTATTTAATTCGTGTAACATATTAATATTACACATATGGTATTTACATAGAGGG
>LD688971.1:6214323-6224557 GCA_003118335.3 Papilio memnon | reverse complement strand
GCTTGTCACTTAGCCCTCTTAGGATGCTGTTGGTACTCCCCCGAACTCTGCGTAAAAGACAAAGTATGTAGTTAAAAAAAAAACAATTGTAAACCTACTATTAAATTTATAAAATAAATATTAAAATGCTGAAATCTTTGTGTCTTTCTTTTTGTGGTAATTAAAGGATAGAACTTTTACGTTGCGTTCGTTTTCCGCACATGTGAAAGGGGCATAACGTTTCGACCGCAAGAGAACTGTCGAACGGCTCTAGAAATACATACATGCTCCATATGTTCTGTAACGTAAATGCATTTATTGTTACGGTGCTTTTATTTAACGTTTGTGTGTTATTTTTCCGCACACGTCAGTCGAGTATGCTATTAGCCTCGCGAATGAACTATGAATGGGCACAAGGATGCATAATAATCGCGGGATATTGTGGCGGAATATCCGGTCACCGGTTTGTCGGCTTGACATGGCGCCGTCTGGTAATTAGAAATTTCTATAAACGTCTATGAAATTGTTTAATTTTCGTTTTTAACAACCACAATTGACTAGACATAAAATATTGAAAACACACCCAAAGGAAATTTACAAACATAATAATGAAGAAGAATACAAAATATCATAGATATTTTAATTAAATATTGTAGCAGCACTGTATTCCTTGAAATCAATCCTCAAGTGGTCGGCTTCTAGTGAACTAGACATTTTAACAGCCATTAAACAAAAAAATCCATTTGCTAAGTAAAATTGCATTTTCTGTTGAAATTTAAACCTCGTAGGGACTGCCATCAACCCTAATTTCGCCGTAATTTAAAAACGTATCTAATATTAGTCATACATTGCGGGATACTAGTAATGTATTTTTAGAATCGTAAACTAAACGAGCATTGCATATCATTTATTTTTATGTCTCACCTCCATTGTTTGCGGTAATGATGTCGAGGTGTCTCGAGCTGTGCTCGTCGTAAATCATTACGCGTTTAGGATTACATCGCATACATTTGAACGTTTATTTTATTCCAAGAAAAATTTGGATATGAGATAAATATGTAGTTATATTCAAGAATAATTTATTTGGACAGTAAAATACCATTCACAGGCTTCTGTTTATTCCTTAAGTATACCCAAAGTCAGTCTAATTTGATTATCTATACTAATATTATAAAGAGGAAAGATTTGTATTTTTGTATTTTTGCATGTATTGAAATAACTCAAGAATAACTGGGCCGATTTTAAAAATCTTTCACCGTTAGAAAGGCAATTTATCCGCGAGTAACATAGGCTATTTTTTTTTAATTTCACGCGAGCGAAGTCGCGAGCAACAGCTAGTATTCTATAATTTATCGATTTAAAGTTGATCGGAGGAAGCAAAAGGGCGATATTGGTGTTAAATACGTTTTATTTTATACTTTCTTTACATATGCTTGTTTCTTATTTGGAATTATAAGGCGGAACGTACATGCCAGAAATCTTTACCTTATAGGATAAGCTTTCGACATTGCATACAATACTCAATAGCTCGGCTTGTACCATTTAACATTGAACGTCACGATTTCTTTTGTTCAGAGCAAATGGACTATGAATACTGATCATAAGGAAGATGTGACAAGAAATTATACTTAAATGACACTATTGATATTAAAATAATTACGCAAATGCATTAGCCGTAGAGATATTTATTTTTTAAATGAAATTACATAATTCTGTTAAGAATTTTATTTTAAATAATGAAAAAATTACTTAATTACAGTTACTCGTAGTTTTTTCTACTTATAATGTATGCAAACTAAGTATTTTGTAAGACTACAAAGAACGGTAAAATTTCTTCAAAGAAAATGTTAAAGTTTTAAGTACATGTTAAGTTGTTTAAACATTAAAGAGAAGCACAAAGGTAATTATGAGCAAACAGAAAAATGTTAAACAGTTTTTTAAAGTCTCGAGATAATTAGTTACTTCCCGAGACCTCGCCAATCAGATCTAGAGCACAACGTTTTTAAATTGTATAGGTTGTTGCTACCTTTACGAAGGGTAGTTAATGTTTACCTTGCCTTTACATTCTTTTTAATATTTCCTTTGTAGTCTTGATTGATTTTGGTAAAGCCAAACATTTTTGAGTGAACATTAATTGAGTTTGTATGGAGTATTAAAATAGATATTAATATATACTAAAGAGACCGTTTCGTCTGTACAGAAGAAGAACATACTCGAAGGAATAGTCTCAGTTTTCGAGTTCGAGAATGAATGTGTTATGTACAAATATTTCTTCCGGGAAGACGGCAACATGGTGTGGTCCCATGTTGCTGTAACATCTAAAAATGGAGCGTAGGCTCTCTGGGAAGCGCAATAGCTGAGTGTAGTGGGGCACCGGTGCGTTCCACCAGAGATCCCGGAGCCCCACTTGTAGCACTAGAGGATGGCCACCGAGGGGGTTTTAGTAGGTACTACATAACCAAGTCTCAATCCGGGGACAAGGTATCTTTATTAAGACTTCCCCAGCTAAAAAAAAAGAAGGTACAAATATTCCTACACCTGTAAGATTAGTCTATTTTATCTCTTAAAAACTATTTTCTACATCTGCTCCAAGTGTTGTAAAAAACAAAACTGATAAAGATATCAGAAGTGACATTATCGTATTAATCTTTGGAGACACGCGTGTACAAAAGAGACAATGGGAAAAACGAAACCAGAACGCACGAGAAAAGTATAATGAAAGTGTAATAAAAATGATATAAATTCGTTTCGAAAGTGCTATTGGAACGTGTTAATTGTGGGTCTGTGTATGAAAGAGACGTTGTATGATGCCAAATATTAACGGTTAGTAACGCTTGAAGATAAGTTGATACGAAAACGTTAATCATCACTAATGGAAGCTAATGAACAACACTTACACTTTCGACCTTAATCGTAATATCTTCGTGGGATTTAATTTATTTAATTACACCGTTAGACCAAATATTTTATATGATTAATAATCTCAACTCTATGTTTCAAAAGTTAATTTCCAACTCAACCAAGAAATATTAATCATGAATGAATATATATTTGGACGTAAAGCTGAGCCAAGACCGCGGTTATAAAAGGAATGCCACACAAACGCCGGATGCATGCTAAGCAAACACTATTTAAGACTGTCCCTTTTCGCTGACTGGAAACAACTCTGATATATTGCTTTCCCAATTTTATGAATTAACTAGCTGTTCCTGTGCGGCTTTGTTTACATTTGTCAAATTATCAATTGCAAATGTCAAAATGACACGACATGATGACAAAGCATTACAAACTTACTTCCTTGAAGTTGGCAGTTTGTAGCTTATGGTCCCTTTCCCACATTAGGTTTTTCATCCAATTTATTTACCCCCTAAGTTTAATAGCGTGAAAATATATAGCCTAAAGCGTGACGTAAGTGAAGGGCTTTTTTATTAAAGAAAGAATTATTCAAAAATATGCTGTGATTGTTGACATCTTACGCCACAAGGTAGTGTGTGTTTACGCTTTATTATATTAAGTATAGAAGTATAGATTACGGTAGACATTTTAACTCACAATTTTAGTTATATCATATTCTTAAAACTTATTTTAAAATCTCATGAAAGTATAGACGTAAAGTATAGATGTAACGTATAGACATTGGCCTATGTCTCCAGGGGGCATAGAATACCGCGATGCTTTTATTTCCATAACCTCAATAAACCGAACCCTCTGTGACCCATTTTTGCAATTCTCATAAATTATAGTGCACACCCTAAAATACGAACTTCATTCGACATTCGACTCTAAACATACGTTAAACAAAGTTTATTTTACTATTGCGTTGCAGCTGCTTATTGAATGCCGTCATACCTTTGACCAAAGTATATGAATCGATACCACAAACAAACTTTATCTATCTCTAATTTAAAACATGAATTCATTTAATTAACCAACAATTGTTTGTTGGTTTACAATTACTGTATGTAGACTGATTTAGTCATGATAAAAAAAAAGGAAAATCAGTAGGAATTATATTTTAAATTCGTCTAGGAATCATACGATCTTACCGCTCGTTAAATTGATATGAAAGAAAAAATTAAATTGTTATATTACAATTAGTAGAAGTAAAAAATTCGGTAGTGAAGCAAAAAAGTACGTATGTATCAAAACTCAATTAAGTTGCGTAAGTATTACTTTACCGAAACCTTGAGAGTACCTTGAAGTGAAGCCAAGTCTTTCGTTTTTATTTAAATTAAATAAGGTTTTGGCAAATACGAGACATCAGGTTCTAAGAAAACAAATTTAACGCTTTACAAGTTCACGATGCCTTTGTGATCTTGCTTGCCTTATTATATTTAAAAACAAAATATGCTCCAAAAGGTTTATCATAAAGGTTCTTTTAGTTGGAAAGTTATAAGATGCAAGTTAAATCTAGGGAGATAAAATGTTATTACATCAAAAGCACCCAAAATTTTGGACTTGATTTGGAGGGAGGAGTCGAGCAGACTAATAAAGAACTTCGTCAACGAGATGGCTTTAATTTTACTTCTAATCGAAGCCACTGAGTAACATTTACGTCTAAAAACACCAGTAACAACCTTGAGTGGTTAAAGGATTGGCTGATAACTGGTTCCAAGTTCGATCTTCATCTGTAATCGCGTCCAGAGAAATTGACACACATATTTCTCGTTAGACAACAACTTTTCTTCTAGCAAGTGAAAGCGACTAATTGGCTTTTACTGTTTTTACACTAGTTAAAGCATGCAATACGTTTTTTGTCCAATATTATTCTAAAAATATTGTATAAAACTTTGGACGACAAATTGAACCAAGATTTTCATTGATGTGAAATATAATGAGACGTGATGTTGAAATTAGATAAATACAAGGTTGTCAAACACCAGAAGAATCAATCAAGGCGACAAACATGAAACAAGTTGGCAAACAATCGATAATGGCTAAGAAACAAGTAAAAAACCGAGGGCCGGTGTGATCCAATGGAGCGTTAAGTGCTTTCACTATGCAATTTACTTCTTCCTTATTGGACTTCCTTTATAGTAATTGAGTGACCTGATTTAATTCAAAACAATCACCATTGCCCAAAGCGATAACAATACTTTACGTACCTAATGTAACACAACGATCCAAACTTGATGTAGTCAAATTCTACTGAGATAAAAATAATTAATGATTGAATATTATGCACATGTTCAGCACATCACTTGATTACGAAGATTTGTGTCCTTATTAAAAGTATATTATAACCCTTTCTGTTGCAACATAAGTATAAATACTGGTGTATTGAAGCTACTACCGACGCGGCTGTACTATTATGCCAGCTCGTTTCCTAATTACAAAGAGTAGCACTATGGGATTAGCATATCTTTGTAGAGATAAAAATCCCCCTCTCCTAATAATAAAAAATACTGGTGTTTTATTTATTTGTTGTAGTCCGAATACGATCGCTGTATTCTAAGTACCAGAAACAGATAATGGTTTTATATGTCTAACCATCGTGTTTTTATTTACACAGTACAAAGTACACAGGCAAGGTGCAGAGGTTATTGTTTGTGTGTATATTATGCAAACATTTTGTATCTTGTACAAATATTACGATTGATGACGGATGTTGACATACAGTATAATAAACAATGCACCAAGCAATCACAACTAACACAAACAATCGACATCTTTGACTTCAAATCTTGAGAGTTCAGATCAATTCACCCTTATTTCGACCAAAGAGAGACTAGGCGAGAAGTCGACGTTGTTGAAGCGGAAAAAGTATACCCATAAGTTATGACGTTTCCGATAAACTTGAGAACTTATGTATGAATATAAAGTTTGAAGTTCTTGAACATTTAATAACCTTTCCTTGTAGCCTTAAGTGATACACTTCAGAAAAGTTTAAAATCTACTATGAATAAACTTGGTAAAGAACAAATCTTTACGGAGTTTATCTTTTTTGGAAGTTTGAAAAACACGTAACAAAAAGTCACGGTCAATTTAAAATACAATGAAAATTGTAAAAGAACTCTTGAAACAAATATAGTTTAAATAAGTTTTTGCGCAAATATTGCTCTTATAGCAAAATGTCTAGCAATATTGGCTAATAAATAGAGTACACAAAAAATGTAAAGCGTCAATTCGAATTACACAAACACGACGAAAAAGTTAACGTAAATTCGGTCGTATTTTCACGGTCATAAGATTAAATGTCGCATGTCAATTGCTGTAAAATATGTATTAACAGTTTAAAATGGCTCACGCACACGGAAATTCGTGTATCTGTGGTCTCGCGTGTTCGCTCCGAGCTCCGAGCAAATCGACATTGTGAAACGGAGCGACTCATGAAATTATTGCAAGGCGATTTAAAAAAATAATTACACCGCACGACTACTGTCATACTTATTCCATCAATTAAGGTACAGGATACATTTTTTGTCTTATTATATAGATTAGTACATGGTAATTTATTTAACAACATCTCGTAAGAATTTCAATATAACAAGGTATCGACAGTATAACAACGAAACATTGCGAAAACAGAGAGCCGTTTAAAATTAAATTCTTATTTCAGCAATAACGTAAAAGTAAACAAAGTTAAAAATAGCAATACCCACAGCACTTCAGCAAACACGCTGTGCTATAATAAATTGGAACAAAGAGCAGTTGACCCGTCAACAGTTGTGTAATTATAGTTAACTGTCTCGACGCGCTAATGATAATGCGGGCTCCGTTACGCACCTGGAGCGTATCGCATAAACAAATGAGCTGTTGCGTGGTCTATCTGTCAACCGCATACGGTATACGTGGAACTGCAAAGGTGTGGAGCTGTATTGTAAATTTAAAACTCTATTGTCTTTTCAGTTTCCTTGAATAAACTAGTGTGGGAGCAACACTGTTGTAGAGGCAGTTACGCAATAAAATTTATGCTAAATGCTTGAAGTTGTTACCATCCTAGGTTATATAAAATCAAGGGAGAGAATGATAATTATCAATAACTGAGTTAGATTGAAATTTACATACAACTTCTGTATTTAAATATAGTTAATTTGCTGTTTGTACTATCTGTTTATATTAACGTTTAACTAGAAATTACGCCAAAATCCTCGATGCTTTTGTACTATTTGTCGACCATTGTTAGCACGAGAGTAATTTATTTAAAAGATCTTGTTTTGGGGTCGACTCTTGGATAAGTAAGACCGCGATAAGTAAGATTTAGCGCTGGCTTACTGTGTAAATAAATAATGTACCAGCGGTAAATTCACCTTGATAATACATAGTTGGGCATATTAAATGGAAACGTATACGAAGCTCTACACAGCTACACTTGGCATTAAATTTTAAAAAAAATTAATTCAAGTGTTTCTATTTAAATGTAAATGTTTCACTTGAACAAAACAATCACACCTATGACCCTTGAGACGTGAAGGCACGAATGTTTCTTATTTAAGCTTTGTGTGTACCAATTTAGGTGCCCTGCACGTGTGAGGCGTGCGATCCGTCACGTCTGCACCGCACGTGCTTGCCCACGGCTCACACGCCCGTAATTACGAACTCATCAGTTGACGCATTCACCGAATGTCACTAAATGAGTCGCAGTACTATCGCAATAATTAGTACGTACCAACGATTCACAACAATTTGTAGTTACTAGAAGTGTAAATAGAAGAAGTACATCCTGGCTCAAAAACCTACAGCAGTAGTTTGCAAAACAGACCCGTTCGCTTTTTAGAGCCGCGGTGTCAAGAATGTAAGTTGCCCTAATCATCGCCGAACTACGAAAAAAGATGGCACTTTAAGAAGTAGTGCTAACATATTTCAGTACACCTAAATGCTTGAGTCCTTGTAATTTGAAAAACAATATTAATGAAGTTATTTCAATACATCATAGGGCTTATTTAATTAGTTTTTGATAAGCAATACAATAACGTTGAAAACACTAGTCAAACGTTATCGGTTGGCGCGTGCCTCGTGCCGGTAAGCACGTGTTGCAACTCTGCTGTTGACATTTGGAAAGGTCGCTAACGTAGACGATGTCTTGATATGACAGAAATCATTTTATACGTTAACCGTGAGTTTCCAACAGTATAAGACTTCAAAGACAATTAGGGGGGCGAAAACACGTTTTACTGTTGGATTATTTTCGGCCTCACCAAGGCGCGTTGTCAAACATTTGTATTTCGCGATGAAAAAAAGTATTAAAAAAGATTGGAAATATATGTCAATCTAATAAATACATGTCAGGCTATATATGTCGATAAAAATTACGTTAAATCAATTAATTGCAATCCTTATCGTTAAATCTGATATTTAGATAATTAAATAAAAAGCCACGCTATTAAATTAATAGACTACATTAATAAGAACTTTTTCTGTATCCAGATTAGAAGAAGTTATGTAAGCACTATGATCGAATAACCATACTTGGCAGATATAAAGCCAAATAAACAGCGGAAACGAATTAAAAACAAATAAAAAAGATCGTTCTTTTCTATGAAAAAATACCAATTAGGACATGGGACGTAGGATGTCAGAGCCTGTTTAAGGCGAGCATTTATTACCATTGGCCGTTCATTGTTCCTGGTTGGAAGGCGTGGGTTTTGTGCTGATGAATTGTTGCACCCACGGCTAATTCCGAGCCGATGATTTTGCGCCGCGGAGTGAATTAATTGGTCACAATTAAAACGAGTCGAGCTGAGTGAAACCATTTGGCTGTCGTGGAGTTGCGAGCGAGTCAAGTCGAGAAATAAGGGGAGTCACTCGAGTATAACGTTGCAGGAACGGACGAAAACTGAAAGTATACGTTGAATATATAAATATACACTCAAATTCGTACAAGTATATTCAAATTGATGTTCTAAAAATCTCAACTTCACTAACTTTATTTGGTACACTTTGCTTGCTTCAAATTTTCATACTTGCCCTGCTTTCATTAAAAAGATTTTAATGCAATGTTGAAATTCAAAATGTAGACGAAAATATGTAAATCTACGCTTCAAATGTGATTCATCTAATTCGGCTTCAGTCGAAACCTAGATTAATACGGCTTTTGTTAGTCCGGTGTCATTTGCCTGGAACATATGTGCCTTTTTTATGTAATCTTTATTATGATTAAGCTTTTCACGGCCTAAAACCAAGATTCTATTTCTTTAATGATAAATATAAGTTATGACACATATTTTTGTTATTATCATACTGCTAGCTATTGCCACAAGGTTATAACTATCGCTTGCAGATAAATCAAAGTAGCAACGCGCGACGGAATACGAGACCATGTGCGCGACGAATTCAATAAGCCGTGGAAAGTTTCGTAAACATTTTGGAATAGCGTTTTGCAAGCGAAACTAAATGTATCGATTTATGGGATTTAACCAAACCACCGGCGCTTTTCCAACGGCATGTTTACCGTTGTTTAACTTAAGAAAAATAAATTCCCAGCCTATACATACTTCACGCATTCTTGTCACTATTCTTGTAGTAAATTTCAAATAAGTTTGCTGGGTCGTGTCTTCGGAAACTATGTTCTGTCTCTTTTCTTCTCTTTCTTATTGGTCTACTTAGTTTAATTATTTTTTGCTGAAAAGACATATTATTACATAATTGTTCGTCTAGCTATAGTTAGCGTAGTTCCGTATATAATAAAGGCGATTTCACTTCCCATAGTCGCTTGCGACAAAGGCGGCTAGTCCGCGCCTCGGTCCGATCGTGCGACCGGCGAGATCATAACAACAAGCAGGAAACGATGGAAAGTATAATGGTAAGGAAGTGCAGCGGTGTAATCGACGACCGCGCGGACGGTAGTCATTATTGATCTATTAGATCATAGAACGCGGACACGTAACGTAATTGTCATACTTCTTATACACATTACTGACTTATTTATTAATGTAGTTGTTGCCCCCGACTTCATTCGCGATTAATAAAAAGTAAGTTGCCTAAACCCTAATCCAAACTGTAATCTGTACGTATTTCAAATTTTAATTAAATCCGTTCAGCTGTTCTGGAGCTAGGTGGTCACAAGCGTTCACTATACATCCATGTAAGTTTTTTTTGCATTAATATCACTAGTAAATTAGTAAGGAATTCTCTAAATAAAAGTTGATTTTTTTTTATGATTTTTAAAATCAGCGCTTGACCACGATCACACCCATAGTTAAGTGGTAACGTGGACGAAGGATGGTACGCGCTAATTTAATAATTTCGTATTATCTTCATCAAAACAGACTTTGTAGGTCAATATCGTTTATGAATGTAGCAGTCCAATATACGC
>LD688971.1:6188418-6205830 GCA_003118335.3 Papilio memnon | reverse complement strand
TATTGTAGCAATTTCAATTTCTACAAAACGTACAGAAAAATGCTAAAGTATTTTAAATTGACAAAGTCAATCGGTTCGTTGATTCCTGCACTGTATTCAGGTACTAATGTATTCTATTGTCGTTGAACAAACTTAAATGTGTATCATAAAATAGGTCAATAGTCGGTGCGGAATGAATTCAACTGGCAAACGGGTTCAAGCAAAAGATTTAAACAATTTCTATTATCTGAAGATGCCCGATAACATTATCAAGTAACCATCAAAACTGCTTTAGTACAAAATATTTGATTCATTATATAAAATAATATTTTTTTTATCTTTGTAACATTTATTGTAGAAATTCAACGGTCGTGAATATATTTTATTCATTTTCCTGTTGAATAAATGCATTGATACGATTTGTTCATCTGGCGTAAACGTGATTACCTCGATGACAAGGTTGGATTGCTGCAAGCAAAGCCATGCATGGCACCAGAAGCGAATTTTATAAATCTAGTAAATTAATAATAGTAGATACTAATTACTATATTTGCAAGATAATTAATCTTTTTTAAACATTTATTAAAATGATACCAAGTAAAGAAGATCGCATTGAGTGTACTATTCGATACTACGAATAAATAAATAAAATAAAATACATAAACAGTTTGTATGTCAAAGTTAAACCGCAATAGATAACGTAAACTTAATCTTCAGGGATTCACAAATGCCGGAAAACTTACGGTAATAGGTAGAGAAAAAGTAAACGTCGGAGACAAACGCGAAACAGGTCAAGTCCCTCGTGTATACCTTTAGAAGCATCACAAAACGCCATATTAAAAATAACAAAGACAATCGATACTATTGTACTTCTACTAGTTTTAACAAGGAAATTGAACGGAGAAGTGTCAATTTCAAGTTTTGCTTACTATATGGAGAAGATTTTAGGACCACATTGGTTTTACCTTAAAAACGAATGTCACAAGTTGGTTATACTCGTAGTAACTATAGAAAGTAGGACAACCACAACATGAAAACTGCAGTCAAAAAATCAAACACTACCAAAGAAACTAACAGTTGTCAATAATTGTGGTTATGTAATCGGCTAGCAGTGAGGAGTAGCGGTCCAGTGGGCAAGGCTCGGCTGCGACGTTCTGCATGAACGACATCCTCGTCGGACGCAATCGGACGTGACACCTACTACGTTCGCTTGGTTTCGTCCTTCATCAAATTCGGTACGCTTCAAATGCTGAGGACGAGCATATGACATGCTTATGTTTACATCTACTATCTATGCTAATATAATAAAGCGTAAACACACACTTCTTTGTGGCGTAAGATATCAGCAATTACAGCATATTTTTGAATAATTCTTTTTTTAATAAAAACCTCTACAGTTACGTCACGCTTTAGGTTATATATTTTCACGTTATTAAACTTAGGGCGTAAATAATAAATTGGGTAAAAACCCTAATGTGGGAAAGAGATCATAAACTGCTGCCAAGATCAAAGAAACAAGATTGCCATGGTTTGTCATCATGTCATGTCATAATTTGACAAATGTAGGTAAACAATGAAATAAAGTATTTATAATTTTAAGCAGATGAAGCTGCACGGGAACAGATACATTTTATAATTACGTTGATAATTAATCTACATCGGTTTACTGTTGTCAAGAACTGATATATCCTACAGTTAATACGGGTTTCCGTTAGGGACTATCATATTTGGATATTCCCCACATTTGATAAGCCTACAAGGTTACCGCTAACAAAAAATGCAAACAGAAATAAAAAGCCGTACCTCATACATTCCCTTTAATCCCGGCACATGTGTTCGAATGAAAGGGAATCACGGATTACTCGGAGCCCGGATTAAACACTGTCTACTAAACCCAACTACACAAATATAAACACAATGGCAAACCGAATACATAGACTATACTTATTTAGTCCTAGAATAATACAGGGGATGTTATAAGTAAAAAAGTAATAAAGATTGTCTATACTAATATTACAAAGAGGAAAACTTTGTTAGTTTGATTGTAATGAATAGGCTCAAAAACAACTAGGCCGATTTAAAAAAATCTTTTACCGTTAGAAAGGTAATTTATCTTTTGAGTAACATGACCTATATTTTTTCATTTCTTTATCATTTTTAAATTTCACCCAGACAGAGTCGAGGGCAAGAGCTATATTAAACAGTCTCCTGTCTTGTCAATAACATACTATAAACAGAAACTTATAAACAATACCAAAATCTATAATATCTAGAGAATAATTTGTCAGTGTGATAAGGGAAGCTCCCTTGTTAAGATACTCGATACTAAATTATTGTTATTTGAGTCTTCGTTATTAATTCATATTTTATGGTACATTTACAACAACTATATCTTAATCAATTTATTGACTATTGACTGGCTAATAAAACATCTAATCTGTAACGTGATATTACATCAGAAAAAGCAGTAATAGCAAATGATGGATAGCACTAAAGCACTGACACCTTTAAAACAGTTGTTTAACGGCTCGTGATTAATTTAGCAACACGCTGTATACACATTAATGTAAAATAGCTATTAATAATAAAACAGTCGGGTGCATTGTCGGGTATCGAGGGCGGGCGCGGCGGGCATTGTGCACTTTCTATTTTAGCCCTAGTGTCGCACAATGTCACCTCGCTTAGTGCCACGACTAGTGCTCGATTAAATTGATTGCATACGTTAACAAACACAATAAAGTTTTGTGTGTCACTTTGGCACAATATATGTTAGTAAAGAATTCTCCCATATTCTTTATTAAATAAAAAGGTATCATTTAAACTTGTATGACAAATCATCAACTAACAGTATAAATGAAAAAAAAAATAACGTAAAATTATTTTCTTTGTGTATTAAAATATTTAATTAAAACAATGTAACACATGCTTTATAAACGATCTATTACCACAACAATAAACATCTTGGTTAACAAGTTAGAAAGGGACCAATACACGGTCGATTTAATCGTCGATTATTTGTACCATTAAATCAACTGGTCCCTAATCGAGTCAGCATCGGCTACCGAGACTAAACCGTCCGGCGATCGCGAGATAACAGAGAAAGTGCCGTTGCTACAACCGAGTTACGCGCTCCCGGCCTATTGGCAGCGAGAACCTCACCACCGATACGACACGGTCCTTTTTTGTATAACGTTGCCGTGTGAATGAATACAATCTAGTATTGAGTGTGACAATCTATTTCCATAGCTGTAGACATAACGAAGTAGAAGAATGTAAAGAAAATGCGCTGTAGTCTAGACTTTAGACAATGCTTTAAAGATCAAAGGAGTTTCCTAAAGTACTTTAGAGTTATAGCGAAGCTTTTCAACTTTACCCAAAACTTTGTAGGTAAAAGACATTTAAAGTGCTTCCAGAGTAAATTATAGTGTGAAACTTAGGAAATCTGAGCAGAATTAAGTACATAAGCAATCATTATAAAAACTTTCGTACATTTCATACTTCCTTTTGCATGGTATTTAAAAAGTGACATAAGATAAAAGTTGGTATCTTGGCAATTAAAGAACTTTACTTATTTGTGCGACTTCTTCTTATTCTTATTTTGTGTATGTTACTATAGTTAGTATGCGTATGCCTCGCCGTTTCACGGAATAAAGCGTTATTCGAAATCACCGCATCCAATGTCAGACGGCACAAGGTCGCCTCTCACGTCGGCCGCCTCTGCATTTGGGACAATGGCGTGAGGCAGATCTCCAATCGGCACATTAGCGACAATCGCCGCTATGTCTGACTGCGGACTGGTTTCGAGATATCCATTGTTGGGTGTTGCTTTAGTCGCTTGTTCAGTTAATGTTACATTGCATTATTTTGTCACATGTTTCAAATCGATGTGCATGATCACGCAACTGTTGTTAAAGATAAAAATGCATTTGACTGTAAAAATTGAAAGCAAACATTATTATTAAAAGTATTTTCATCCCAAGTGTATTCTAAAACTTGGTCTAGTTATTGTAAACCTATTACAATTAGTCAAAAATGTTAAGGATTACTATACTCGTAACTCTAAAACAAGGTTACATACTTTGATTTTCGGGTAAAAAACATTTTTTTTTAAAAGTCCAGTTACACAAACGTATTATAACAGCGTGTGCAGTTCCCAGCGTGAAACCTTTGTACAGTTCGCAAATAATCGATCACGTTTCGCTGTTCTTATCGCGATTGCAACGGCCCCGTCCTGCCACGTGCCACTACGCCTAGCCCATTGCATAACTACTATTTAGTGTTCCATTACATAGAATTAATCACAACCTTAGAGTCGTGATTGTAGAGAAACTTGTCCATTAAAAATTATATAATACAGAGTTTTCTATATAGGATATGTCTGATAAATTTTTCAACAGACTCAATGTAATAAGAGTAACTCAAAGACGTTGCGTTGTAAGTAAACAGGATGGCGCGGGTAACAAAAGGTGAAATTCAAACAATCGTTCGCTTTCGAATACAAGCCTGAAAGCGAAAACAACATCGATGTAAGAAAGCCGAGGTCATAGAAAACAGACATAACTTATAAATCGATAAAACGGCGATATTGCTCTTATACACGAGCAGCCTAAAAACGTGGTAATAAAAACATGAATAACGATAGCACAAACGAAAAAAAGTATTTTCTGATTCGATCCGTTTTCACTGCACAAAATAAATTTTCTGTAAGTACTTGATTCTTTGACGACAGATGGGTGCGTCGAAGAAAACAAAACGAAATAAACATTTAACAGTGGCCGACTTTGATATACAGGATGTTCCGGAATCATCTATCCAAAACTTCATGTCGCGATCTAAATATATAATATGAAAACATTTTATGTATTATAAAATTATAGAATTACCTACACAAGAAAATATTTTTGTGCTTATGCAATAATTTGTCTAAACAGTTTGCCATAACAAAATCATAAAATAGCAAATTAAGTAATCGTAAAATTGTCTATACCATGTGGTCTTTTATGCTACACGTCTTTACCGAACAACCTGTACACGTCGATAGTGGGTCGACAGACGGAGGCGCTCGATTCGATTATAGTATTTTTTTCGTTGTTAACTTTTTTGTTATAACGGATATAGAAAAAAGCAGGGCAGAAATTGTAACACATGTTATAGAAGCTTAACATTCGGTTGAAAGAATTTTTTATTATAAATGCAATTATCATAACTATAACTTTATTAGGAAATGTAAAATTTTAAACACATTATTTCATAAATTTTATTACGAAATATTAACAAACTATGTTAAACTGAGTACTTTTGTTATGCTGTAATACCTAACGAGATATGGCTAAGGGATTGTTAAAGACGACATGAGCTTATCTGATTTATCGATTCTATGATGAATGATACGAACGAAAATGGGTCGACATAAATGTTTTCGATAGTTTTATCACATTACTAACGGCCAGACCTAAAAATCTAAGTCAAACCTTCCTTATGCTTAATAATAGCAACTAAAAACCTGATCTATCGTTTAAAAGACGATCATTCCATTTATGTACTCTCCTTACAGAATGATTTTCAGATTTATTTTAAGGATCAATTATTGAGTTCGGCCTTAATCCTTAGGCCTCAAAAAATCTTTTTGTAGACATATGTTTACCTTTCGGTAAGAGATCAGCAAATCGAAAAATAAGCTGTATGGTATTTTAGAGAAAGTTGACATCCTTAGCAATAAGTTGTGAAATAAAAATATCCGAGTACTAAATGCAGCGGTCAAGGTTTTCAATTTATATCAAGAAATATCAGATGCTTCGGTCATTTATTTTAAGTAGAACTAGGTCCTGTTACCACTTGGATATAGCCTGTCTCCGAGTGAGCCCATACAGGTGATAAAACGTTTTCCAAGTAAATATCAAAGGGCATTCAGTTGTAGGATACGAGTATAATAGAAACCCTATTAAAAGGAACGAGTTTAATTGTATTTTAAGTGTATCCACTTTTAGGATGCACCTTGAGGTGGGGCATGTTAAAGACATTCGCTATGTTAATAAAACAAGTTTCAACAACACCTGTCTGCGTTTTTAGCTTATGCAACGGCTTTGTTCGCGTGTTGAGATACAGTATGATGATAATTTAAATGCACTTATCTCAAGCTGGTCGTTCAATGCGGGTTTACAAAATGATACAAATAAACACCAATATTCAGTTTTAAAATCGTGTATTAAATGAATTAACAATAGTTTATTAACAAATTTGCTGCAAGAAACGTAATTTTTTTATCATTAACTGGTTTTAATCGTTAATCTCCTAATTGTTTACAATATTATCATAAGGTAAAATGTTTCAATAATACGTAATGTTATCAATGACTTTCGTCAGTCCAGTCATTCGTATGAAGATAATAAACTTCTTGAAGTTAGCGTGTGTTTCCACTGCCGAATCACCAGTACAGAAATCACTACTGTTTTTTTTGTAATGGTCATTCACCAGTCGAAACTCTGCCTTTAAATAAGTGTCAGATGTTAGATTGTTGATTCGTGGCCTCACCAGAGCGGAAGTAGAAGGTGCCGGGTCATCACAACTATGGTTATTTTGGTAGACATGTGAGTGATATAATATAAAAGAAAATTGTAATTTGAAGGTAGCATAGAGGTAGGTAATTAGTTACTACATTTACGTGGCTTAAACGTAATAGATACTTTGTGTCATTCATTTCAGGAATCACTATTGTATTTTGCTTTTTTTTTCGATAGAAATCGGATAGCGATTGTTATCATATTTTACCTGGACGGAGAAAAAAGACCAGGCTACTATTTTTTGCAATATTTTTAACGACATTACTTAACGAAAACTTTTTTGCCATTTCTAGAAACACCAAACCAAAGTGTCCAGTTATTGATCACATTACTGCATCATTGCTGATTAATGTGATTATAGTTAAAAAAGAATATCTTATAATTCACTAGGAAAGCCTTACATTGAGGTGAATTTTAACAACAAGTATATAGAATGACATTAGCGGTACTGAATTATAAACAAATTATTTACTTTATGAAAAAATTATAGGAAGAAGGAAGATTGACAGAGAGAATTTTCCAGAAATCAACCTACGAGTATACGAATTTATGAACTCAATATAGCATGTTCAAAACTGCAAAATTATGTACTTTTCAACAGACATACAACTGTAAAGGGAGCGCGATGTTGACAAACCTGTGGTACGAGTGCTGTTGGCTCCGTGGTGGCCGTTTTGAAGGTATCCGCTGACGCTAGTCGAAACCTTGCGGGACAGCATGACGCCCGACTTGGCGCACAACCATCCCAGTCACACGAACTCCCATCAGTCACTCCCTTCACTGGCGCAATCGTACCTCGGCCGATCCTACACTGGGGACACACGTCCGTGAATCACTGGGCCGTATCGATGCACGCACTCACCGGTAATTGTTACCGCTCCCTGTACAGAACGCAGTCACCACACGCCGGCGGCATGAATACAAAACTTTCAATGTTTTGGAAACAATGGCGGTGAGACGTTAAATTATGCGAATCGAAACGGTCTTTACGTATCCAATAATGCTTTTGAATAAGAGTATTTTAAATGCGTACCGTTTAAATCACTTCACGATATTTAAAGGATGTAATCCGGTTGGTAAGAAGCAATGTCAGCAATGTATCGGATATTTGACAGTTGCGACAGCGCGAATTGTCAGAGCGACATGCGGTCCGCACAATACGAAAACCTTAAACGTACTGACCGGAGGCAGCTGTGCGAGACCGGCAAAAAAGAGAGAGAACTATACTGTCTACTGGTTCTACAAGTTCATATAAGGCGTAATTTATTCATGCAAAAATGCACCGTATCTCTAAGGAAATAAAGTGCACTTTATATTTACCGCAATGCACAGCTGAGTCAGTTTCCTAGAACATTGAGTGTGGAAATTCGAAACGAGTGGAATGGAGAAACGTAACGAGTGCGAAAGAGATAGAACAATCGGGGATAGAGCGATTGGCGATGTGACCCGAACGTAAACCGAACGCCAAGGCCGGCTCGAGTCACGTTTCGTTTAGACTAGACATACCCTTATGTATCGATGTAAATAAATGAATACATATAGCCTTATATGTAAAATAAGTTTATTGCCCTTCCCTGAAACTTCGATTCAAACAAGTACCTAGAGTCCTGACATAATGCTTATGATTAAGATAACCCTGCTTATGACTGATAACGGCTTCATAAATAGATTTATGTTCTGTTAATTGTAACAACAACTGATAGCAGCACATAATACATATCATTGACGTCATATGTAAATACAGCTGTCTGATCACTATGAGCAATAAACTTTAACTATTTCAATTGAAACAGCAAAATATCAAGAATGTATGAATGAAGTAAACAAATGCCAAAAATTTAACACCAACGTCGAAAAAAAGTTGAACATATTGTAATAGTAAAAATCATCAATTTGGTCAACGTAAAATTTAGACTTTGTTGGTAGGTTTTCTTATTATTATCATTTTTTCCTTTTCACATGGTAATGTTTAAGAAATATCTAGTATTCAAATGTTACGGACACGTTTCCCACCGCATTCAGCTAGGCAAGGCGTGTGCATTCGCCGGTTTTCTCCCGCGGCATCCGCTCGCCAATGAAGCGTAACCATACATTCATAGATTTAGCATTACATTTCAACTTGTCAATGATAAAAAAATGTCATACCAACATATCAGCTTAGATTTATGGAAGACTAGCTGTTCGCGTGCGGCTTCATCTGCGAGAAATTATAAAAACTTTATTTTATTGTTTACATTTGTCAAATTATCTAAGCGTTTAATTTAATTTTTTCTAAGCACCTGTAATTACCGACAAAATTTAAAATTCCTTTAATAACTGAAGGCTGTATCGTGTCGGTGTAACTAACGTTTTAAGGAAATTGTTAGAAGGTCGTAACGAGAAATTCCAAGACCGAGTTTTTATACAGTAAAGAGGTTTTTATGTATGTTGTACTATACAGCATTCGTACATTGTTTTTGAAAATTAGAAGAAAACAAAAGGACAGTAACATCTGAAAAAAGACAATTAACGTTTCCTTTTATGGCTAAATAAAAAGCGTAAACAGCTGGTTTCATGGTTTGGTTGAATTAACTTGTGACTCACTTGAAATCAGACATAAATTTTATAACTTTCTCCTATAAGGAGTATGCAGTAGCGATATTATAGCCCTTGTCTGTCACATAAATTCCAATAAATAAAAAGTATGGAAAATTTATAATTAAGTCACCGACCTCTTAAAGATTACATAAAATTTTATTTTAATTTTTACATCGTACCATGCTAAAACTAATAAAAGAGTTTTTCATTATCCTTGTGCTCTCATTCGTTAACTTATTTCCCAAAATTGTTTCTTAACAAAAACTCGTTAACCCGCTATGTGAACTGAGAGAGCGGCACAAAGTGCATGACCAAGCATAATTCTTTTACAATTTGGATATCCCATGACATCATACACATAGACCTTAAGCAGTTTTAGCACTTTTTTTAAAATTAGCAAGTTTGTTGAACCATTCAGATCGGCTAAGTTTCTTAATGTTAAGGTTAATACGTTTATATATTACAGACAGGTCTAAATAATCTAGAATCTAGAAGTATTTTAATTAATATTTGTTAAGAATCGATAAATTCAGCAAAGATGAAAATAATGTTAATGCATTAATTTAAAAAGTACTTTAAAAAATCAAAGCAAAAATACAAGTCGGTAAATAGAAAACTTTATGTAGCAATACAACCTTCACAAAAATTTCTAAAGGTGAAAACGGAACAAAGAAAGTTAACTCTGAGACGTCCAAATTAAGTTCTCATGATGTCTCGCATCACAATTCAGAGCGTGTTTAATTTGATCAGATACAATGATATAAGGGGTCATTTGCAAATTGAAATCGGACACTTTGTTTTAGTATTCTGTCAGTCTGTCAGATGGTTCGTTTCGCTCGGATACACGCAGGATCATTGCCCCGGGTGCATCGAAATATCAACAATAAAAATTATGAGAGTTTACATTGTTCCTTGTTTATTTCCTCGCGCGTTCCTTTATTACTTCCTCATCCAACAGAGATTCATGTTTGAATACTTTGTAGAGCATTAATATTGACCTTTAAATGTCACTAGCTGACTTCGACTGCGCTATCTTATATTGTCAGTAGCCGATATCATCGGGTGATATGATAATTTTAACAAGACTTGACACAGATTGTAATCTTCACCCATCTAGCTATTAGGTCAAAGTTATTAGGCAACTTTATGACATCTGTTGGCCTAATAAAGTCAAGCTTATCGCCATATGCTGAGTGAATATTTCTGCAAGTAATTTAAATTGGTTCAGGATCTTTAATCGAAAAAAAAATTGTTAAGTCTGTACCCAGTGGCTATTTCTTAAAACAATCGCAGAGTTTGGGTCAAATCGCAGAACTAGCGCCACACAACAATCACGACAGGATACATAAATAGAATCATGGTAGCTATCAAATAATCAAAACTACCGGAACTCTTCATAAAGTGAACGCGTAAACATTCGTTTTATGTTCATACTAAGGTTTATCGACCCTAAATACGTTTATTATCATTAACTTTTACCAAACACAACGCACATACAATTTTATGACTAAGCACTCAAATTATCTCAAGTCTTACGAGTTACGAGGTCAAACAAAAAACGCAAGACCTGTTAAGATAACTTATGAGGTACGAGTAACTTAGAAGTTCTTAAACGCCTTCTTGGATTTGATCTTTAACTTGCCTGTAAATTTAGAAAACGAAGGAAAACATTGGGTATATTGATGACAAACAAAAGCTTAGACGTAAGCTTTAACGACTTCGAGAATCTAACATAATCAATCTAATTAGGTAACATGTTATAGAAAGATATAGACTACGTATAGACATCAAAGTTGCTCAGCGCGTAGCTATAGTTCCTTGAACAAGAGACAGGGAATGCATAATCGATACCACAGCGTAGGCGAGCGGGTGAACGGCCCGCTTAGGTTTCGCGCTCTAATCTAAGGGGACAAGGTCTCCTAGATTTACTATTGATAGATTTGTATGTGCACATTAATGATACTTAAAATTCAAAAAGGATCCAAATGGTATACGAATTCATAATGTCCTTAGAAAACTTAAATAAAGTGAGAGCTGAGCTTAATCGTCTTCATATTTAAGTTTCATTTTTATAGAAGGATCTACTTACCTTAATGATTGATGTCATGTGTTGAAAATGTAGAGGCCTATTCTGTTTAAGGCTCGGAATTGATATTTCTAAAAGATACTTTTAAAGTAATAAATAGAAACATAGTAGCTGCGGGTAATTGCGGGCTTTAACCTTCTAAATAGCGAAATGACCTCATGTGTCTATTACTTAGTATAGGAAACATACCAACTAATACATGGTCAGTGTGCCTTGGCAATATCAGTACATTGTAATCAAATAACATGTTTGCTTGTAAATACTCAGTATAAGAACTGTTAATTTATTATGAAGATTTGAATCCTATATCCACGAATAGCTTATCATCGTATTTTGTACATAGATTTAAAGTCACGTCCATAACTTACCTAGCAATAAAGCTGAAGTTTTTTCTTCTTCTTAGAGTGCAATCTTCTTCCGAAGTTCCGCGATCATTAGGGGAACTTTCATTCTTGACACTGCGGCTCTAAAAAGTGAACGGGTGCTCTTTCCAAACCACTGGCGTAGGTTTTTGAGCCGGGAAGTTTTTTAACGTGATACTACTCTAAAAGCAGTCAAAAGCGACACGAAAGGTGAAACTGCTAGTAACAGTTGGAAGGTGTAGCGCGCTAGTTTGCTGGCTAGCTTATAAAAAAAACTTTCTTTATCGTCTGCCCGGCGCCTTGTCCAGTTTGTTAGCTTAATGCTAAATGTCACCGAACGCCTCCAGACCGGTTGTAATCGAAAATGTTTTTAATCGATCGTTCGACTCATGACGCATACTTAAGAGAGCTGTGAAGTTCATCCATGTAGTCCGTCATAGCGTTTCGTTATTACATTTAAATAATTCAAATTTGTTTCTATAGTTCAAATAAGTGTTTGTTTCTCTAGTCTTACCGTTTATCTGATAACTAAATAGTAGGCGGACGTCAGCTTGATTGAAAATAACAACGATTAAGCAAACATTTCTTTTGGCTTGGAAACTATTCCAATCAATTCATAATATCATAATAGTGTGTTAATAATAAGAGCCTGTCGATACTGGAATTCATAAACATTTAACAAATTACAAAACATTGATTACGAACCAGTTGTTGTATTTAACAAGAAATACCTGTCTGAATTAATCGATACACCGGGTAAGACCACGCCTTTACAAAATACCGCTGAAATAACCGCCACCGTTCGATACGATATAATGATTGAAGGTAATCGAAGGTCGTCGAATATTCCTTTATCAAAACCTAACCTGAATTAATTGTTGCTACTTGATTGTATTGTATTGTATTACGGTAATTAACCACTACTAATCATGATAATACTTTCTACTCTCCTTATCGAGTACAAGAGAATGTCTACAAACTGTGAGTTTATTACCGTTGGGCGTACAATGTTCTCATTTTATTACCTTAATTGCATTAAAAAGCAATGAAATTTGAATAGTTCCCACTCCAACATATTAACATGCGTGGTAATGTACGCATGTTACGTTGTGTTCTCGTAAGTTAATGCGGTGTAAGTAAAACGTTTATAAACATTACGAGCCTCATTCGTGCAATAGTGTTGTACTTAGAAATTAACATTATTCGATGTTGAGACAACGTTAACAGTAGTAATAAAATAACTGCTAATGGAAAAACTAGTTTTTTGGTGACAACGAATGACAACCAGAATTGTATTGTTAATGTTATGAAGGCATTTACAATATAGATCATTGTAAAAATTAAGATGTCAGATACCCTTTGATGGAGCATCAATAATTTTGATCTTCAAAGTCGAATTGTGTGAAGCGAACGCAAGTGTACTGTCGTGTGATACGAGCGTTCGAACACCAAGCTCTATCAACAATCGAAGCATGGTGCGGAATTAACGATGTGCTAGACAAAGCTATTATTTATAATTCACAACTGCAAACATCCTTCGAGCGGTGAGCGCCACAGCTCAATGCACCCATGAGATTAATGCCATAGTCTAATGAAACAATTGTTTATTTCTTTTATTAATGTGGCAATTAATCTAACATGGAATACAGAAACTTAACTGATAAACAGACCAAGATTTAGTACAAAATTATAACTGAAACAGATTGCTTCTATTATAAATTTTCTCCTACATTGGACAGAATTGACTGATTGATTCTGACATGACAATGTGCCCTTCATTGAATCCCATCGATCGTCAATCAGACAAGCTAATCGAGGCGAGGCCGATTCAATGATTGAACTTAACCTTGTCGCAAACACACCATTTCAGTGTATATATTTTGCACTTTGCTTATTGCACTGAGGCTGGTGATGACCGCTCCCGTCGGTTGCTCGGATAGCCCTGCTGGCGTGACAATATGACAGTAGACAACAGTGTTACCGTATATTACACTTATTCTGTACTTTTAATTTTATGAAAGTGTCTCAGCAATTTCAGATACTTCTATGTAGAAACCAATATTTGAAGACACCCGGCACCCGGCAGATTTAAAGGATAAAATCCGTCAAACATTCCATCGTTTTTGGTTTCACAGTGAAATATAAAGCGTCCGGTTGAAGATTCTTTGATGCCGTACTGTTTATTAACGAGCAACAGAAGCATTGGTCTCTTTGATAGCAAGTAGGTGCGCCGCAGGAAACGATCCAATAAAACCGGTGCTTTCAGGTCTTAAACGGCGTCTTAGTACTATCTCTCTGAATCATTAAACGATTTTATCTTCCGCGTCATGAAAGCTGCGATGTTAGTACATTAGTGCTTTTGAGGTCAGCTTATACATTTTTAACAGTTTAAAAATATTAACAAAAATAATTTCTGCGATCTAGATATCTATATTAAAAGTTTACGTATCTTCTGTTACATTTCTATTATTTTTGTTCTAGTATTGTTTCGTGGCATATCTACTTGCGTCTTTATGAGTCATCAACGAAAACTAGATTGGGTCTTTTGATAAAACTTCCTACGTCACCATAATTGAATATCACGAGATGTTTAACCTTGTGCGGTCACTTGAATGTGTTCTTTATTTATTTGATCATTTTATCTCATTTTAGTAAAAATAATAGGAATAATTTGGACGCAAACACTAAAGAAGATTATTATTGATTCATCAAATGAAAACAATTTTCTAAACCACATTAAATATGTTTATATTCTTTGTGCTTCTATGAAAAATATTTGCTAGTAGGAGAAACCACGAAGGTTTAATTTTAAAAACCAACAAGCGTAAATGAGAAGCTAGCGAGCAAGGGATAAGACTTCCTTTCTTCCACTTATCTTTATTACAGCGACAGTGCCGTAATTAAGCTTAACGGGTGGGCATAAATTAGAGAATTTAAGATATGACAGAACAAAAAGCTTCACGGAAACATTTCAAATTGCTTTACATTACATAATATTAAATCAATGAGAACTTGGGGGTGGAATCATTGCTAGTATCTTCATCATTTACCTGTGGCAGTTCACTGCTAGTCTTAGACCTACCAACAGTATGCAGTACTCTATTTTCCATAGCTAGAGACTTTCTGCCGTCAGAATAATGTATAGTCATGGATAGTTGTGTGCAAATGACGTTTAACATTCTCAATATAATACTCTCGTCAAATTCAACACTGCATCATCTTCATTTTATGCATATGTTGAATGGTAAAGGAAAGTTAGATGAATCGTAAGTAGAGGCGTCATATAGAAGTGGCGCAACTTTTGCTGATGATTGTGTACACCGACTTATGCATATATTTATGTAATAGTTACGAGAATTGTGTTCACTCACTTTATTTGAAACTGCATATAGCACGATCAGAATAGATTACATTAGATCAGCAAAATTACATAATTCTCTGATTTTAGTTGACATTAAATACTTAAGATTTGTAAATGTTTTTACAATTAGAAGTAATATTATTCTTAAAATTAGAGATACTACAATAATCCAATATGTCTTATGAATCATATCTTATACGAGTCCTTTAGAGCTAAATACCTACAGTGGTACTGGAACGACATCTGATATGAGCTTATCGTGCTCTGCGAGGCGTGAAGACCCTCGAGATAAATGCCTCTAAAGCGGTCACCCACACGAGGCCAAGTGTAACAACTAGATACTTTTTAATAGTAAAAATTTCTACTGTGAATCAGAATTAGATAAATACATAAGCGTTTACGTTTCAATATAATTCCATACATTTGACTTCTCTTGATTTGAATGAAAGGAAGCACGCTACAAATACAAAATTTCACAGCTTCAAAAATGAATTTCGATTGTTAAAGACTTGACTGTTTGAAATCAGTGTCGAGATGAAGAGGTGTCTGAAAATCAATCTATTGTATCTTTTGTTCATAGCGCTATGTAAGCTACAGTCAATTGAGACGAACTTTCAGAATGTTTCCTTAGTAACTTATCATAGGAAAAGACAGAAGTCGTTATTACTTCTTCAATCAGTAAACAGTTAATAAAAGCCTATATTCGTAAAGAGCATATTTAGCAAGCGGTTATGACAAATATATACAGTCCATAGTTCGCGTCATAGCAATTCTTGTCATAATTCCAGTGGCGTAACAAGTTACATATATTTAATTTCAGCATGGAAATGTGACAACCTCGTGTAATTTTTTTATATTGCGTGACGCCATTAAGTAATTTAAATGAAAGAAGTCAGACAAACGCGTTGGGTTATTATATAAATTACTGGGTTAATCGTTTAAAGAAAAAAAATGTTTTAAATAACAGCAAAAAATCCAGATCAAGAGGAACTGAGTTACTTTGATATTCGATATTACAGTTCCTGTGACCGCATTGTTATTTTACGATAGTTTCATTCGGACTTCTTCATAGAAATATATTTTTAACCATACCTTAGTATTGCTAGATTGAGACAAAAAACTTTTACAGCCTTAAATTTTTGTAATAATATATGCTTATACTCAGTTATTCCTAAGTTTAACTTTATACCGCGTTTATTTGTAAGGCTGTTAAATTCTTGGTTCTGTGTTATTCATACAAACTTAAGTTACTTGTTAAGTTCCTTGGAATTTAACATAAAAAACAGCACAGGATTCTCAAGTTCCTAATACTCAATCATAACAATGTTGCAAAAGCATAGAGTAAATTTTGTTAACGCTGTTTTTAAAACATTTTCATCATCATCATCATCATCATCATCATCATCATCATCATCATCCTCCTTATCCTACTCCCGTATTAGTCCCCTAGTCGGCGCAACAGGTTTTTGTCCTCCACATAACTCTATCATACGTCATCTCAGTCATCACTCTCTTCTTGATCATGTCACCTTTCACGCAATCCATCCATCTCTTTCTAGGTCTACCTCTACCGGTGTACCCTTCCACACTCATAACTAACGTTCTCCTTGTTACACGCGATTCATCCCTCCTTAACATTGTCATATAATCGTAAAAATTAAACTTGATTGAACTGTAACGTGTTTTCATTTCGCGGGTCTGAATAACTGGCATACTTATGCCCTAAATGTAAAACAATAGTTAATAATTTAGGATACGTGACATTATTAGCCATGAGGCCATCGTCTACGTGATGTTATTGAAAAGGATATAATTATCAATAATTCAAGTAATTATTTGTCAATTAATATTAATTTACTACGGATTTAACTTAATGGTTTACTATGGTATAAAGTTGAACTATAAACACAAAAATTGACATAAACACGATACTTGTACTATATCTTCCAAAAAAAAAGTTAAGTACTACCCTGGATTTTTATCTCCTTATTTGGCAACACACCACCCAATACTATTATGTAAAATGAAAGTAGTTATTTTGGAGAAAGAAAACATTTTTATAAGACCTATGAAGTAATAATTTCACAGAGTAATGTAGGCCTGTTGTCGCGTTATGTAAAGCGTTGTCTTTTGGAACAAATGCGACCACATAAAGTTTCGAGATTACATTGCGCCGAACGACAGACATGCTCCAGTTTTAGGTAATCGCATATGCACTTGTTATGCTAAATAATGCAAGTAACATCGGTCATCATTGCCCCAGTGCGTTACACAACGCTCGATGCGAATAAGGCGTGAAATTCCAAGCTTGATTGTAGGTACTCCTTTCATATATTAACATAACAAAAGTAGAATTAACATTTAGTAAATACTAGCTGTTCGCGTGCGGCTTCATCCGCGTCAAATTATAAAACATTTATTTTATTGTTTACATTTGTCAAATTATCAATTGCAAATGTCCAAATGACATGACATGATGACAAACCA
>LD688971.1:6141634-6167245 GCA_003118335.3 Papilio memnon | reverse complement strand
ACACTGTATATTTGTATTAGTTAAAACAGGTTTGCTATCAAGTTTTTGAGGTTGAACAAAAATTATTTAGTTAACTAGTAAAATTTATTCTACTTTAAAAATGTATTGAATGCTAGAGATAGATTTATGGCTGAAAATTACCGTTTAAGAATTAAAAGGCAGCTTAACTAATTTCCTTTTATGTAATAAAAATAAAAAGATCATAAATATTTGATGTTTTACGTGCCATGTTTTAAATGTGAATAATCATTCGTGACCAAATATCTTAATGTTTTTAAAATATCTATGCGGTACTTTACCAATTGAATAATTTAGATTGATTAGAAGTAAAGACAAAAGAAACAAAGTGGGTCATTCAAATTTAATTTGGCACTCGTTTATAGCGGTAGAAGACGATTTAACATCTTCGTACGAATAGGCCGGCTCGCTCGGTGTAACACCACGACCACACAGAAAACAGGCGTGAAGTGGAAACAATTCCGCGTTTCGTCTGATGAGTGTGGTGCTGGAGGGCTAATTTAAGTCCCGTTCCTTTCCCACCATTTTCTTATAAGGAAAGGATGTGAAAGAAAAGTGGATTTGACGGTAAAGGAGAAGCATAGGAAGGAGAAATATCCTCTTTATTTGCGTCTCCTCCGTTGATTAAGGGTAGGGCAACGTATCTGCAATTGCAGATGTATATGGGCAGCGATCGCTTCACTTTCTCCGCGAAGTCTGCTGCTCGCTCGTTTGCCACCTTATGATATAAATGAATATATCTTTTGGATGTTTAATTTAGAGTTAATTAAATGATTCAAGGAAAAAGTAGTTCGTAAATGCAAATTAATTATATTCGTAAAAAATATCTTATCCTAAATGACTTAAACTAAATTTGTACAGTTGATTTATGGAGATCTGTTTTGCTTCATAATTTTGTCGTTATCGCCTCTTTGGTTTGTTTCCCCTTAGAAGGCGGCATTAGGAAGGACAACAAACCGCAAACTGAAAAAGGTAAAAAAAATATTATTGTATCGTATAATCGTAGTATCAGTTTTCAATTGAAAAGTATCTGATATTTATTCTTGGTACTTTCATGATCATCTTATTTATTTATTCTCAGGGGTTTAAGCACTTGACTTGTATTCTACATGTCCTGAGTTCGAATCCCGCCATGTATCAATGTGATTTTTCGATTTTTCGAATTTCATATGTACATAATTTACCCGACGTTCTTACGGTGAAGAAAAACATCGTGATGCAACCTGCACGTATCGGCGAAGAAATTCAAAGTTATGTGTGAAGTCAACCAACCCGCACTGGGACAGCGTGGTTGCTTAAGGCCTAGTCACCATAACTTAGAGTAGGCTCCGAGCCCCTCAGTGGGGACGTATCGTGAGCTGGTGATGATGATGATGATGAACAGATAAAAGTAAACATCAACTTACATATTAGAAATCCTCCAAAGAAATAGAACGTCGCCTCACAGACTGCGTTTAACATGATGCCTGCGACATTAGCACCGAAAACAGATCCTAATCGGCCGATCATCATCGATAAACTTACTGCCATGCCTCTGCAAATAAATACATAGATAAATAAAAAACTTTATTAAGAGACTCCATAATCCTGGATCCTGGATCTGGTGTAACTTTCAATACTCATAGTCGTGATACCGGTGTAGATATTCCAGATACTACGTACCTTAGATGTGTCGGGAATATTTCCACAGCGTAAGCATTAACTGGTCCAATCGCTAAACCGAGCACCGGCAACGATGATAAGAATATAGCAAACAAAATATCTTGTGTGACCACGTTTATCAGTATACAGAATAAACCGATTATGAACTGAACTGCTATTAGTAAGTTCTTCTTGCCGATGATCTTCACGGTGCTGCTGACTACAATCGCAATAACAGCGCACGTTACATTCGCAACAGAATTAATAAGGAATGTCATTGTGTCCAGAGTATCGTCGCATTCGTCAAATTCATCTGCAGTCTGAAACAAAATACTAATAATTAGAGTTTTTATCTGAAAGCTGAAATAAAAATAAATCATCTATTGTGACTTACAAAATGAAATGTCTGCCTATTATAAAATTATTTATATTTTATTAGTATGAGTTACAAAACATAATTTGTACATACACTATTAAGTCGCTGGGCAATAACTTCGCAAGCAGTGGCTCCCTCAGTGTCGCCTGACAGCACCCTGTTCAACACGTCAGGTATCCAAACATTAAGTCCATTTATCCTGAAAATTTATAGAAAGTCATATTAAAAAATTGAACAGAGCTGTATAGCATACTTTACAAATTGAGACTACGTATTTTTTTCAATTCAGGGAAACAATATTAGATGCTTTGCACATTTAACAATAGAAAATTGTAGGTAATACTCACGTTGAAAATAAACCAAAGAAGATAGTACTGTTAAGAACCATCCATTTTAAAAACGGTGGTTTGAATAAAGGTACCGATTGTACTTTCAATGATGTGAAGAAACCCAGCTTTTCTTTTTTAACAAATTCATCCGACTTTAGGCTCTTAATCTGAAAGTTGACTTCACAACTAAAATTACTAAACCATAGAAAAAGCATTGTGGATTCTGTAATTATTTGCACAATAACTAAATAACTATAAAAGACAATTATCATAACCATTGCTATTTTGCTAACAACTTATTTACAGGCAGACAACAACAGAAAAGGTAGAGACGTATCGTGGAACAAACTAAATCATTTTCTACAGGCGCAATAAGCAGATAATAGAAGTAATATAATTACAGGGTACTCATCGGGAGATTTCTTTTTGTTCTTCGAATAGATAGTTCTCATTATCTCGAAAGTTTCATCTACTCTTCCTTGAGACATGAGATACTTCGGGCTCTCTGGTCCGCACAGCAGTAGCAACGCAGCTATTATAAATATAGAGCCGTATATAATTGTGAGTAGTCTCCATGGTCGAAATTCGTAAGCTCCGAAATCCACTCTGAACTCTAACGGTAGGATAGCCCAGGCAAACACTGGAAAATAAACATTAATAATTTATTTAGTGGAGAATAAATAAAATCCTAGTTCAAGGCACAATTCTTCTCTGTCTACCAATATTTGAAATTGTGCAAGAGATTCAGGAATTTGTGAGTTATTCTGAAGTCACAAGTTGGATTAAAAACCTTTTAATGTATCGACTATATTTTTGTATGTATTCGATTCACGTAAAAACTACTGGGCCGACTTAAAAAAATCTTTCACCATTAGAAAGGTAAATTATCTGTGAGTAACATAGGCGTTTTTATATTTTTTTATTTCACACGGGCGAAGTCGCGAGCAACAGCTAGTATATTTATAAAGTTCCAGGCGTTGAGTTTGTTAGTAACGTGTAAGATACTTACAAGGAACCAAAGCGGATCCCAATATCTGCATTGCGTTAGTGACTGATAAAGTAATGTCTCTATACTTCAGGGGAACAAGTTCTCCTATGAATGTGTAAGGAACCGCAGCCGGAGATGCTATACTAGAAACAAATAGAACATATTAATTTTGTAGCGGCCAACTATTTGCTGAAACTGAGCGGTAACCGATAACGCAGAATCAAATTGTTTAGGAGTATTTTATCATCATCATCATGACCAGCTTACTATATGACTCCACTAAGGGGCTCGTGGCCTACCCTAAGTTAGGGGTGACTAGGCCTTAGTCAACCACGCTGGTATCACGATGTTTTCCTTCACCGTAAAAACGTCGGGTAAATGATGTACATATGAAATACTAAAATCGAAAATCACATCGGTACATGGCGGGATTTGAACCCACGATTTACAAATTACAAGTCAAGAATTTAGACCTTTGAGCTGATGCCGATCCATATCTCCTTGCTCCATAAGGAATGGTTAGGAGCTCGTAAACGACTTTTTTTACAATTAAGTTGTACTCGTAAGAATGTTAAAAACATGAAATAAGTGGATAGTTTCGGCTACTGCTGGTTTTATATGATAAAATTAAAAAATGATAAGTCAAATTGTAGATTAAATAATTATAGATTAGATAAAACGTACAAAACCAGGGAATAAAAATGTCTTACGTATTAGAAGTAGGAATATGCAAGGTTTATGAGCTAACAATTATCACGAAAATTAAATCGCTTTAGATTGATGTAATAAAAATACGTTAATTTTGATACCTTACCATAATGCCGCCAACAATTTGCAGATAGTAAAACTAATGAAGTTTGGCATGAACGCTGAGAGGACCACGAAAAAGCCAGCCGCCAGCGAACTGAAGATCAGTGATTTCTTCCTGCCCCGAGTGTCCACTACGTAGCCCCATGGGAATGACGTCAGTACTATACCTACAATAACAAACAAAACATTTAAAAAATAAACACTGCGTAATTATGAAAGTATAGTTCTGATCTTTGGTAAATATATTATTAAACTTTTAACGTGAACTAAGTTTTTTCCCATTCCAATCTTGTTTTCTTCGTTTTCTTCAAAATAGATAATTTTATGTGCATAGTAAACCTTAAGTCATTAATTAATAATAATTACTTTCATTTAATCGTAATTTTATAATTACTTGGTTTTATTTTATTTTAATCTTAATAATCTTGGACACCGTAATGTCTGAAAACATGAATATAATGTAGGTTCTTAACACCAGGACACCAGGGAGAAAGGAGACGACAGCACCGCCTAGCAAAAAAAACTTACCTATATACGGTACCGAGGCTAGAAACCCTCGCTGTCCATCCGTTATGTTTAAATCGCATTTAGATGCAGGCAATATGTAGGAGTACCCAACTGGTTCCACTATCGCTGCTATGAGGAACAGTGCCAAAACTAAACAGTACTTGATGTTGTACCATCCGAGACCTAGAAACATGTCCAGTTTACAAGAAATTGTACAAAGACAAGCTAGATATAAGCTAGATATTTATCTACACTAATATAATAAAACCGAAGATTTTGTTTGAACAAGCTTATCTCGGGAACTAAAGTATGTAAATCTAGTTGTTCTCTACAATAATCAAGTTTGTGATATTCTACCTTAATAGTACAACATAAAGTTCACTCTTTATTGTTAGTGAGTAGAGTTTATCTAATGCACAGATCATGATTTCTCTAATAAACTAGTGAATCCATCACTTTAAAACTACGATAGTATTAAATACAAGTATTATCAATGATCCATATGTTTTTAACCGTAATAATTAAGTTTAGTATATTTCCTTATATTCAATGAAGGAAATAACATGTTAGGAATTATTATTAGAAATTGCATATATCGAAATATGTAGGTTAACGTAATGTGTAGGTTAATATAATATATAACGAACATGTAATCTAATTACATACAAAGTATACGAAGCCGAACAGTTTTGTCGTCACTTTGTAATTTAACAATATTATTAATCACTAGCTTTCGATTTAATGGAATTAAAAAAAACAAAAGTGAGTAGCCTATGTGTTCTTCCAGGGTATCCTCTACGTCTATGCCAAATTTCATCGAGATCCGTTGAGCCGTTTAGACTACAAACTCTATCAAACATCCATCCATTCTTCCATCCATCCATCTAAACTTTCACATTTATAATATTAGTAAGAAGTAAGATTATTTAACGAGTATAAATTCTTCCTCAGTTCTGTATCTAAGTCTAAAGTTCAAAGTCCAAAAATTTGAAGACTCAGTTCAAAGTTCAAAGTCATCAGTTTCAAAAAGGTTTTTGGAAAAGGGTTTTCATTGTTACGTTATTTTCAAGGATATTAAAATGGTTAGAAGTTTTTAATTCTGATCTGTTAAATGAAACCAGACCCATTATACCCAACTCCAAGTTCAAAACATTCGAAAAAGACTTCCGATTATAAAAAAAAATGACAAAGTTGCATAAAGCTATGATGCTAAGTCCTAATTGTAAAAAGAAATAAAGAAAGTTTATATTACTGGTAATCCTTAAGTCCAAAGGTCGAATTGATCGACTTGAGGTAAAATCGCTTCAAATTCGTTCGAGCTTTTTTATACTTTTCACGAAATTAATTTTCTACAATTTATAGTACATAACCTAGTAATAATATATATAAAAAGTTAATTTATTATTTATATGTAGTTTTTAATTTAACTTTGTGTGTGCAAGACTAAACGTGACTTCGAAAACTGCTTTACATATTAAAATTTCCAAAAGACATTTATGCAAAAAATACTTTTATTACACATTTATAATTCTTGGAGTAAGAGGACATTAAATATGAAAACTTATGATATTATAATAAAGAAAATTGTAAACAACACATTTATCGGCGTTTGACCACATTGATATCTTCACAAAACATTGGTACTTTACTTTCAAATCATTTTTTTATAAGAATTTAGAATTAAAACTGGTTATTAAACTACATATATCACTGTTTGATAAATGTCTTTTTTGTTTTATATTTCAATTCGTATTTCGCGGTAGTTAATGTTAATTATGTTACCTAAAAAATATTTAATAGCTAGGTAATTATTTGGTGTACTCATCGTAAAAGAGAGAATTTTATTAAGAAATCTTACCGATTCGAACGCGTTCATTTTGATTTTGTACAGAGTCGCTTTGTTTTATCGATTTGTCCTATTTAATACAATTATAAACATACAGTCACGATGTCATGGCTTACAGGGAGGGAATGCTATTCGTACATATTTGCTGACTGACTGAGAAATAAATAAAAATCGTCCTATATAACTAGTTATATTGCGATACAGAAATATAGCAATGTAAGTAGTTACTAAAACATAACGTAATATGACCTATTTATCCTATTTCTATGAAAGTTACATTCATTCAGATTTACCCTTAGACAAACGTGAAAGTACAGAATTAATACAGACATAGTTCATGTTAGTGGACAATAAAAAAGCAATAGATATAAATGATTCAATATTATCAGGCATAAATCAACTGTCCAAACCTGCGATATGTAAAGCGTGATCCAAAGTAGCTGAATTTTCATTTTTCCTTTCAACAATCTCACTGACTGTAGCAACTTGATTTCCATTCATTGTTTCGTTTTATAATATTTCGAACATTTAAAAAAAAATCACAACAAATTAATTATCCACTATTAATAATAATTGTTAATCAGTGACACACGACCGTCGCCAGTGTCTGCGCTGCTAATTTATAAATGTTTTGATAAAATACACAAAGATAATAAGCTATAAAGTTAATTTATCATATCATGTAATTTAGAGACGTTAATTCCAAAACACAATAATCATTTTCTTTCCTTGTTAAGCAATAACAAGATTTTAATACAAATAAATTAATCAAGGTTAGGTTTTATCTGAAAGACGTCCACTACTGGGCTTTCCAACCTTCAAACTCCCTACACCTAAGAAACAGTAACCTCGCCAACATTGTCATAGATTTAATAAGGCTATGCTTATTTCATTCGTGAATAGAAGTTTAAAGATGTAAAACGTTACGCTAATCTATGATTAAAATAAATTTTCATACGACAATCTTCTCGTTATCTCAGTTAATTGAGGTCTTAAACTGATTGTAAACAAATATTGCTTTGGATAGACAGAAGGGGAGCTGCCCTAGAGAGTACACAAACTAGATTTTAATACTTTTCCAAATGAGTCCATATTAATGGTAGGTGCCTCCCCCCTGAAGACCTAGCCTACATCATCGGCTGATGACTTCCATGTTATTTAGCGCTAATACGATTATTAGTAATCTCCTATTTTATACTATTTTGGTGTTTGTGTTATTATGTGGTAGTAGCTTTCGCCCGCGACTCCGTCCGCGTGGAATTAAAAAAAACAAAAGTGACTAGCCTATGTGTTCTTCCAGACTATCTTCTACATATTTACAAAATTTCATCGAAAACCGTTCAGCGGTTTAGGCTGCAAACTCTAACAAACATCCATCCATCCATCTTAACTTCAAGCATGATTAAAACGTTTATTCTTTGTACATTTGTTCCTTATGAGTTCTTACGCATAACGTGATGGAACTTTGGTAGGGTGCTCTGGACGTCAACAATGATATGTGCGATAAAAAAAATGTAAGAATTACATCACATCGAACATCTAATTGTTACGAAATAATGACTAGCAGTTTTTGATATCGATATTCTAGATTTTATCAACTAGTATTATGTAATCTGCATAATTTAAAACCCATTGCGTTACTCGTGCGTAATCTTTGCCGATGGCTTCGTGACGTCACGTGTTAATACGGTTGTGAGCAGACGGATGCGGTCAGTGTTAGTAGTAAGTGATGCAAACCTTCTGCGCACAGGTAATATATGTAATTTTTCATTGGCAAATAGGTAGCGATGGTAAACAATGGAAATATGATCAATATTTACAAAAAACAGGTATAAATAAGTGATATTTATTACGATAGGTCTAATTGATACGTCGGTTTAATCACTAACAATATTCATTACTTTAATTTTCCTTTAAAAAAAAATACTAAATCTATACATATAATAAAATTGGAGTGTGTTTGTGTCAAAAGAAAAATCCAGATTTCGGGGAGATGATGTATTTGCGTTGTTGATAACGGAAATCGCATTTAATTTTCTTTTGTCTGTCTGTCTGTCCGCAAGCCGCGTTTGTTCTGGGTAATCTCCGAAACGGGTGCGCCGATTTCGACCGGACTTTCACTGGAGGGTAGCTTACATGGACGGGCATATTAAAGGCTACTTTTTCTTTAATTCTGCGCTGTCAAAATGGCGATTGGACCGCTATCTCTGGAACGGGTGGACCGATTTGGACGGGACTTTGACTGGAAGGTAGCTGGTAAAAAGTAGATGCACGCGGGAATGTTATAGACGACCATTATTTTAAAACTCCACGCTAACGGAGTTTGCGTGGAGTGAGTCGTTGATTATAAAAAATACAAATATTTCCGCTTTCGTAATATTAGTATAGATATTGTCGTCCTTCACACTTTCTTTGAATATAGACAACGATGTGTTCCAATACATGTGTGACGGCAGTCAAATTTTACGGTTATAGAATCACAGTCACATTGCAATTTTACATGCGTAATGTTTTACATTGTTTTATTTTCATGGTTCTCTATTGCCGTTTCCTACGTTACCTTGTTTTTTTTTATTTATAACACCATTTGAGTGATGTTTTTTGATCCATCTACTTTTTTACAGTTACGAAAACATTACAAACCTTCGATAATAGCTGAAGTTTATTTTAAAACATACTTTATAATAATTAAATGCTTTTCTTTTGTTAGGTTTTACACTGCTCTTATCAGAATTAGTATTGTATTTGCAAACAAACTTTAGCTAAAGAACATGGATTATTACTATTGTAAAGATTATGACGTAACGAAATTTATTTGTATAGGATGATACAACAAAAAATAGATTAAGTATAAAAATAAATTTTATTCGGATACAAGTTTTTACCTTATTTGACTTATTTTTACATTAAATTCTTATGAACGATAACTACCATATTTACTTCGTTTCGCTAAAAATTACTTCACAATTTTGTCATAATCATTTCTTTGCTCTGTTTTGCTTTAGACGAGGGCATCAGGAACGATAGCAAACCACAAACTGAAAAAAAAAAAAAAGTTAACAAAAACAAAAATACAATAAACAATCAATAAATAATTTGTTCTGAACTACAACATACACATTAGTAATCCTCCAAAGAAATAGAATGCAACTTCACAGGCAGCGTTCAACATAATCCCAGCGACATTAGCTCCTAATACGGAGCCAAATCGACCCATCATCATCGATAAACCTACTGCCATGCCTCTGCAAATGACAATTATCAGGAGTTTCTCTTATAAAATAGAATATCCTTATGTAATTCATGTTGTCCAGTAGTTTATTGAAGTCCATACGCTAAGTTCTAACTGTGCGTATGTAACACTTTAACTGTACAGTTCAATTGACAGAACTGAGCGTATGTAGCCAACGGGGGATCCTGGCGGGGGTCATGACGCCCATGACCTCCTGAGCTGGTTGGTCAAGATCTTGGTTGGATGGTTGGTTGATATATAATACATATTTTGTCAAGCTCTTGACTTGACCATGACTATGTGACCACCCCTGGCGCCAAAGCTGGATCCGCCCTTGTATGTAGCGGACTATAATTACATTTGTAGTTTAAATTCTAAATTAGATTCCTGAATCAGTAAAGAGATTTGTTTAGGATATTGTTCTTCCACTATGGAGATACGGAGAAGCAAATCTCCCTACTTACTAGAGTTTCTAATAATATTTTTTTTACTACATATGTGTTTAACATACTACTTACCTTAGATTTGTTGGAAATATTTCCACAGCGTATGCATTAACTGGTCCAATCGCTAAACCGAGCACCGGCATCGCAGACAGGAATATAACAAATAAAATATCTTGTGTCACTACATTAACTAGGACAGTGAAGAGACCGATTATCAAAAACACCGAGATAAGCAGGTTCTTCTTGCCGATGATTTTGACTGTACTACTGACTACGATAGCGATGACGGCACAAGCTAAATTCGCCACTGAGTTGATAAGAAAGGTGCTTGTGTCCAGCGAATCATCACATTCGACGAAGTCGTCTGCCGTCTACAAAAAAGAGAAAAACGAAAACGTTTACAACTTTAAAGGTGTTGAACACACGAAGTAATCTGTCCTTAAGTCTCGTATCAATTTACATTACGCGATCTGAAGTATGATTGTCCCATGCTTACGAAAAAAGAAAAAAAGTATCGCTATTCGTAAATATCCAGAACATTATGATAGATAGGCGAGCAGATAAGTAAAATGCGGAGAACTTTGTGGAAGAAAAGAGGGTATAAGTGATATTGAAAGTTGTAGAAGATCAGATACTTGATAGCCGTAGTCTGTGACCATTTTAAGAAATCAATCACAATATATTTTAATTTTAAAGTACATGATCTTCATATCATGATATCATTTAGTACAGTTATAATAATACGTACATTGTTGAGTCTTTGAGCAATAACTTCACATGCGGTGGCTCCCTCACTATCACCCATTAGCACGCGATTTAAAATATCAGGTACCCAAATATAAAGACCATTTACTCTGAAAAGAACAGACATTGTACATTTAAGTACTGAAAATTGTCATGACAATTTACATGATAATGTTTAATTTAGGGGCATTGTGTATCAAAATCGTTTTCCGGCTGCAGAAATGAAATGAAACGTAAAATAAAAACTAAATACTTACGTCGCAAATAATCCAAAGAAGAGAGAACTGTTCAGAACCATCCATTTTAAATACGGCGGTTTAAATAGTGGTAATGATTGTACCTTCAGTGACGTAAATAATCCAAGTGTTTCTTTTTGAACAGTTTCTTCAATCTTAAGACTCTTTATCTGAAAATAGCTAAACTTTGCAGCATATATTTATTTTTTTTTTATTTTTTTTATTTATTTATTTATTTATACAAAACACAATATTACAGTTCACATATAATTTTACAAATACATTTCACAAAAATTGTTTTTTTTTTTTTTTATTAATTTCTATAAGTCTGTATTTTGTTTAATTATACATATATCCTTGGCTCCTTTACTAGGTTGATTCCCTGTATTAAAGGAGCCAATGACTTCCCTTTCTGCGACAAATATTAATACAGAATTCACAACAAAATAAATACAGTACTGCACCATTATTTAATAATATATATAATATTGTGAGTTTATAACTTGTGGTATTAAATTAAATGCATGTTATCTTGTTAATAATTACTAAGGTATTAAAATTTATTGCAGAACCATACACAAAAGTTAAGTTTTATCAAGCAATAGTAAACTTTAATAAATGCAATTAAAAAATTAGAATGGCTTACCGGAAATTCATTAGGCGATTTCCTTTTATTTTTCGAATATATCATCTTCAACAGATCCAGAGTTTCGTCATATCTGCCTTGAGATATTAAATATTTTGGACTCTCAGGTCCGCATAATAGTAAAATAGCTGCTATAATGAATAAAGAGCCGTACATAAGTGTGAGTACCCTCCACGGTCGAAATTCGTAAGCTCCAAAATCCACTCTAAATTCTAAAGGTAGGACGGCCCAGGCAAACACTGGAAAGTATTGTGAAGTGGTAATGGTTAGTTATGAAATTGCAGATTGTAAGGTGCAAGAATATAAAAAATACATACAAGGTACAATAACCGATCCCAATATCTGCATTGCGTTGGTGACAGACAAAGTGATGTCTCTGTACTTCAGGGGGACGAGTTCCCCTATAAATGTGTATGGTGCTGATGCTGGACATGCTGTACTATAATACAAATAATACTTAATAAATCATCTAACAATTGATAAAATTAAAGTCATATTTATGAAGTTTATAACAAAGTTGAGAACAAGAATCTCCGAAACGACGGGGCCGATTTCGACGTGACTCTCACTATAGGGTAGCTGACATGGATGGGGATATTATAGGCTACTTATTTTTTAAATTCCAAGCTGTCAATATAGTGATCGGACCGTTAACTCCGTAACGGTTGGTCCGAATTTAACTGGAAGGTAGCTCTGCTAGAAGGTTGAAGGAATTTAATAGATGACAATTTCTTTAAATTCCGCGCTAACGAAGATTGCGGGCGACAGCTTGTTGTTAATAAATTACAAGAATTGTAATACCTTACCATAATGCCGACAAGAATTTGCAAGCAGCAAAACTAATGAAGTTCGGCATAAACGCGGAGAGTATTATAAACACGCCTGCTGCCAGAGAACTAAAGATCAGTGACTTCTTTCTGCCTCGAGTGTCCACTAAGTAACCCCATGGAAATGATGTCAGTACAATACCTGAGGCAATGATTTAATACAATATTTTACTGTTTAATTTATTTCGTCGTCAGTGGACATCAAGTCGTGCGTTGAGCAAGTTGAGCGTCGGTGGCTCAGTGGTTTAAGCACTTGTCTTGTAAACTACAGGTCTTGGGTTCGAATCCCACCGCCATGTACCAACGTGATTTTTAATTTTCGAATTTTCATATGTACATAATTTAGCCGACGTTCTTAAGGGGAAGGGAAACATCGTGATGCAACCTGCACATATCGGAGAAGAAATTCAAAGATATGTGTGAAGTCGACCAACCCGCAATGGGCCAGCGTGGTTGACTAAGGCCTAGTCACCCTAATTTAGGATAGGATCCGAGCCCCTCATAGGAGACATATTGTGAACTGGTGATGATGGACATCAAGCCCAGTGCGGATTAATTGATTTCACACACATCTTTGAATTTCTTAGAAAATATGTGTAGATTGCATTATGGTATCTTATTTTATCGTTCCTTACTTATTGCTTGAAAATGTGCATAAACACTTTTGAGAACAAATAATTAGCTACGTGTTCAGGCCTTTTTCAAATTGGAATATTAAGTTCCACCCGTTAATACCATACGTTAGTTAATACGTAATGACATCCCTTTCACTCTCTTTGACAAAAAAAGAGACTACAATATTTGTATCAAAATTCACAATAATCACTAATACATGACTTGCGTTATATTCGCCTTTGCGAGAAAGTGTATACGTACGTATATGTAATTATTTTTTGGACTGCAATAAATTGATAACTTTTAGTGTTGCAATACTTTGTCTTTTAATCTCGTTGTCTCTGTTTGGATAAAATGTGATACATTTTAATTGGTATAATATTGGGGTAGTCTAATGTGACATGTTATCTATACTAATATTATAAAGAGGAAAGATTTGTATTTTTGTATAATATGTATTAAAATAACTCACACCCACTGGGTCGATTTTAAAAATTGTTTCACCGTTAGAAAGGTAACTTATCTGTGAGTAACATAGGCTATATTTTTTAATTTCACGCGGGCGAAGTCGCGAGTAACAGCTAGTATAATGTAAAAGAAAGATTTATCTTCATATTATACAAGGTATGTAACATACCTATGTAAGGGACAGAAGCCAGAAATCCTCGTTGACCATCTGTTATATTTAAATCGCATTTAGATGCAGGCAATATGTAGGAATAACCAACTGGTTCTACTATCGCTGCTATGAGGAACAGTGCCAACACTAAACAGTATTTGATATTGTACCATCCGAGACCTAGAAAAAATGGATTAATGCTACAGATTAAGGTTAGTTCTATGATAACTTATTTTTTTATATCAAAAATGTTTTGAACACTACAACTACGATAATGTATAAATCAATTCGAATTCTCTTTAATTTAAAGGTTTTCTTTAGTTTGATGCCTCTTAATAAAATTTTAATCCAAACCTGCAACATGCATAGCATGATCGAAGGTTGCTGCATTTTCATTTTTCTTCTCAACAACCTCACTCACTGTGCCGACTTGATTCATTTTATCGTTTTGTAATTAAACTTTTATATCATTTGTTAAAAAATCTCACAACAATATCTCATTTTTCAAGTTTTATAATAAAAAATCGTACACATTGACGACCGTCGCCACCGTGTATTACTGCGCTTCTAATTTATAATTGTTGTGATAAAGAACGTGTAGTTAAGATATTTATTAATAAAAATATGCTTGTCATCATTTAAAAGCAGTTTTTATAAAAATGAAGAGACAAATAATTTCCTCCCTTTTCTATACTCTTCATATAGATCAACCATATGTATTTAATATTTAAAAATATATTGTCAGCTTTTTGGTACCACCACAAACTCGTCTATGGCATTCCACTTCGATCACGTTAACAATTCACAGCAAAAAACCGAACGCATTCTATTACAATCCTATACGTGACTGTCTTATCTTTCAGCTGTTCGCCTGTTTTTAGGTTCATCGAGGATAAACATCACTGTTCAGAATTACCTCATACAATACAGTTAAATGAGTCGCTATAGTTAAAAATCTCTTTACAAAATAAAATACAAATTATTAGAAATGTTTATACTATTTTATATATTTATAATACTATGATAAAATTTACATATTAGTAAATACATAGTTCACGACGACTATTGTCCAAACTTATTCATGAGATAAATGTTATTCTTGATTGTGTGAACCTTCTGCCAATGAGACAATTTTATTGAAACGTTACAATGTTAGTTCCATCTACTGTATATTATGTTAATGTATTTATTCAAGTTTCCGAGTCACATTTTATATTTTAATAATAACTGTTCGATACAACAACACGTTTTATAATTATTAGGGATCGTATGTAACTGTTTTCGTTTATCATTATTTAAGTTATCTTTGATTATCAACTGTTGCTTTAGTAATCCATCTACAACACTTTTTAAATCTTTAATAGTATTGTGTAAAGGTAACAATTTCTGGTTGTACACGCTATCTAAAATTAGTTGTAAATTTCTGTCATGTTCAATGTTATTTGTGTAGTATTTTTTTATGCTGCCTCTTAAATTTTTCTTATCTAAATCACTGTTTGCAAATGTATCATCGTTATCTAAAACAACATGAATTATATAAACGATGTGAAAATCACCAAAGCAAGTATAATGATGAAATCACGCATTAAGATAGTGCTGCGAAAACTAAAAAAATGAGATTATTTCCTCATCAGTTTTGGATATTATACCTATTGATAAATTTAGCTGGTGATGGGCATTTCAAGATGTGATATTGTGAAGCAATAATATTAAAATGATACCTTCATCAAATACAACTAATTTATGTTTTGGGTCTTGTTTAGGTTCCTGTTTTATCACTGCTAGATTTTGATCTTCATTTTCTTTAGTCTTAGTAATTTGTAATAGTATTTTTTTTTCTTTGTCTATAGGTATTGATATTGGACTGTCGTCTAATCTCGCTATGGTCATAAATTTTAAAATATTATCGTCTTCATAACGTTCTACATCGTCGTTCGTTGTTTCTATTGTTCTTACAACGCTTCCGTCTTTTTCGGAACGAAAGCTTTGGAATGCCATGTTAAGATAAATTTCATCATTCAAATTACTATTTTTTGATAAAGAACGTATAAAATCACGCTTGTCTTTTTTGTTTGTATCATCGTCAATGAGCGTGATTGATGTTTTATGAAAACCACTCGATTGATTGTCCCTTGAAGTGTCAAGGTTACTTACTGAACTTATCCCATCTCTTGAGACTTTTAATCCTGATTGAGTTGATAACTTCGCTATTGAGGATTTTTTTTCGTTGTTTATGTTTTCTTCATCCAATTCTACAAATTTTTCCTCTGAACTTTGTGTTTTAACCTCGTTTGTTGACAATGTTTTGTTTAAGTTTATCAGATTCTCGTTATCATCAAATTTTGTCGGATCGTCTATACTTAATTGGGATTCAATTTCAGTTTTATCGTTAATAAGCTGAAGTTCTGCTAGCGGAGGCGTCTTTACATGTTCGTTAATGGTTAGGGAAATATTTGACCCAGTCTTACTTTTCGTTGTAAAGCTATCTTTTTCTAAATTGTTATTAACTGCAGTAAACATTTCTATGTGTTCGTTATTTTTATTATTAGCAGTAATATCCGTGTTCACAGAATCACCAAGGCTACTGGATTTGGTGATTGGAGCACTTCCTGAATCGAAGTCTTTAGGTTCTGAGTTAAGATGGTTTTTCAATGTATTATATCTATTTAAATTTCTCTCCATACTCTGCAACAGTAAAAAGTAGAAACATCTCAAAGGTATTTTATAGTAGACTCCATATGATAATAAAGGATGTATTAAAGAGGATGAGTAACTTACTATAAAAAGATTTACTTTAACATTAACAATAACTTTTTGTCCTGATACTTACGGTCAAACTTCGAGTTGCAAGAGGACTGCTTTTTATTTCTTTTAACAATTCTGTATCTTCAGAATCAATGACCAAGCTTGAATTTTCATCAGATTTTGTGCTTCTTATGGTAGTTTGATCGGGATTTGTATCAAGTGTCACATAATTATCTGTATCCATTTTTTCACTAATTTGGAAATCATTATCATCGGCAAATTCTACCTGATCCTGCCTTTCTTTTAAACTAGTCAAGCTTGTAAGGTTGTTGAAACCATCATCACCTATGTTATCAATAGGCGCTTTATCAACTTCATTACTAAGTATTGAACTATGTTTCTCATTAACAACTGTTAGTGAAGAACTTTTAGTTACGATTTCTTGTTGTATATTTGCGTTATTGATACTATCATTTGATAGAATGTTTGAATGTATTTTATAATCCATTAACTCATGCTCCTTTTGCTCATGGTTTTGTTCTAAATAAGATTCGTCATCTTTTTCAATTAAAGAAATACATTTATTGATATCTACATTGGGTAAATCTGAATTTAAAATAGAGTTAATACTTGTTAACGGTGTTATAAAATCTTGATTAAAGTTTGTTATATTCTCGTTCTGTGCTAAATCATTATCAACTATTGATACCTTGCTAATGCTCTTTGCATCGAAAACAGAAGCCTTTGGGATTACCGTTTCTTTGTCAAGGTTAGTAATCTCTTTTGTGTTATCATTTTGTCTGTTGAAACTAAGATTTGAACCTAAAGACTTAATACTAGAAATCTTATTGATTAATTTTGTTTCCTCGCTTTCAAGTGGGCATTCTGGTCCTAAAATGTCTCCGTTTTCTTCGTAGTTATTTTCCTTTTCACGTTTCGTAATGTCAATTCCATTATCCAATTTTGTTGAGATCAAATCTTGATCTTGTTTTAATGTTTCCGAGCTAGATCGTATATTTATTGTTTCTATTTTGTTCTCTATTATTCCAATACTGTTTTTTGTATATGAAATAGTTGTGTCACTAGTAACTTTACTTTTTATTTTTAAACTTGCTGAAGACACGGTGACAGAAATTGATGATACTTTTAAGGAATCTGTATCGCGAATGTCACTATGTATCGTTTTATTTAATGAAGTTAAAGAACCTTTTGAATAAACTCCTTTTTTTGTTAGATTTAGGGCAATTTCGGCGTTCCTACTAAACTGTGTCGATAAATTATTATCGAACTTTTCAAAACTTTCATTATTGCTCTGAATTGTTACTTTCGAATCAACAATATTTCCCTCTGGATGTATATCTTCGTAATTTTTTAATACTTCTGGTCTAAGTTCGTTTAAAATATTTTGATCTTGGAACAATGGTTTTACAAATGAATGTTTCTCTGCAACTAATTCAGTAAAACTATGTTTTTTTTCTTGTAAACTGTTAATTTTTATTTTCTTTGGCGATATAAAATATGTTTCTACATTTTCATTGGAGATATGAGATAGAATGCTATTATTATTGTTGTGTTGAACCGGTTTTTGCATATTCTCCTTATTAAGTGATTCATTAGAAGATGTCGAGGGATACGTGATAATCGAATTTGAGTGTTTTGTGTTTGATAAATTGATATTAGTAGAATATGACAATTGCTCTTTCTTATCTGAAATGTAACTAATTTCATCTTTTTCTTTTATATTCGTATTATTACTTAATGGTTTCTGATATGACACTTCGTTGGATTTACGTTTATTCGAGTTTTTATCTATTCTCGACATTTTAATTAATTTCGGTACATAGGAATATTTGTCTTCACCGTATGGTGGGTCTAAGCAGCCACCTATGGATGCAATATTAATTATGAGTATTTACTATAACATTATCATATCTATGTATGATGTTTATAATGATCTGTCACAATTTTTACCTGGTTTACATTCTCCTAAAATATCTTTGTGTGTCCGCTTTCCTATTCGGCTTGCATCAGAGTTGCCATACATTTTGGTCAAAGTGAAGTTTCGCTTGTTCATATCATTTATCGACGTGCTTTTTATCGGGAGATGCTGTTTATTATTCTTGTTACTTCGTTCTGAAAATTCATTATGATCTTCCTCGGTCTGGTTTCCTAAACAACTACCTATTGGAGTAAAGGACACAAAATGAGACCATATATTACTAAGAGATTTTAAATTAAAAAAAGTGTAAATTATTTAAAAGACAATTCACGTTCGCTGTATTGGCTTTTCTTGGTGCTTTTATATTTAATTAAGAAAATATGTACTTCACCCCTTTTGAAAAATCTAAATTTTCTTTTATGCTTCCTTTGATTATTCGAAGATTCGTCTTGTTCCATTAAAACGTTAAAAGACATAATTGTTTGATCACTGTTACTCAGCTGAATTTTTTCATTACTATACATTGGATTATCTTTATTTGGTATAGATATGACTCCTTGACGTAAAATTTTATTCTGGTCTTTGTTTCGTATTCGTATTTTAACATTTATAGGATCACTGTTTAACCCAGTAGACATTTGTCCTTTATTTTCATTAGGTACTGCTTCTATTTCGAAAGCCAAACTCTCGATAATTTGATCCATTACATCATTCATTGTTATTAAAGAAATTCTGACTCTTATTCAAATATTTTAACCAGAGACTTGATTATCTTACGACACAATCATTTTAATTTACCTGAAAATATTAACTTTGAACTGCATATTGTTGTTATATGTTATTAATAATGATAAGGTTAATATTGCCTTGTTTCTGTAAATAAAATTGTCTTTGTTCTAATCTAAAATTTATACTGTGTTATTGTCTACATTTGTCTTGATAAAATATATCAACTCTAGATTAAACTTTACAAAATTGTAAATTTTACGTTTGAAATAATTATTGTATTTAAAACATGGTTTATTGATCGAACAACACAAAAAATTACAATTCATTTTCATTTATTAAACACAACTGAATACACAACGCGATTTGATGCAAACTGATTCTCCCTAAAACTGCACTTGTTGGAACTATTAGTAGAATAAACGAAAGATTTGAGGTATTGAGATTTTTTCAAACCTAAAGGAATGCATTTATTTATTAATTCGTTTAGCTTAACGCGCAGGGGTAGCATTTCTTTTTCCATGATTTGTTTAAAATAACTGTAACGAAGCGCAGGTAAGACATTCAATTCAGCAACTCTTAAATCTGGGGGATTCTCTTTATACGTCTTTGTGTCTGTTTCAACTTCAACATCCTCTTGCAACTTATAAGTTTGTGTTGTTAGTGTATAATACATTTTAGAATTGAAATAAGAGTTATTTTGGTACACAGTCTTTAACGGCGGTGTTGGATTATTGTCAGATGCAACAAAGGTTGTTATTGTTGACTTCTCGTCAAAAGTTGAATTTAAATTGGTCAATGTCGCTATTGATTGGAGTTTAACAACAGTGGAATCTGCTACATCGTTATCGTCTCCAGAACCCTTGTCCGCATTACTTTCATTATTATATTTTCTATTTGAAATTTCAAAGACATCAGATTTTTCTGCAAAAAAAAAAAATACGAATGCGACATAGCTTTTATATTCCATAAGATTTTTTGTTGAAATCTGTGGCTTATTAAAATCAAATAGTTAGATTTAATCAAACACATGATTTAAGATCTAAGATTTAAGGCATGTTATGAAAAAATGTTTGGGAAAAGCTAAAAAAAAATAGTATTAACCTTCTTTCGCGCAGTTCTTAGTCTTATTCCGATTAATTGTATCTGTGTTTAAAGGAATTAAACCCGTTTCTCGTATTATTTTCTCTTGTAGGATTTGTTTTACATTTTCTATGTTAAAGAAGTCATTTCCTTTCTTATCAAATTCTGTCCCTAAGTCAAGTCTGTGATTATTGGTTAATGTGATCTTACATTTTTCATTTTTTCTTATATCCGGTATTATTGTTTTAAGAATAACATTGTCACTTATTATCCTTGAAACATCACCTGAACCTAATTCTGTATTATTTATAGATCTCGTATGCAATAAATCAACACAGGAATAATATATCTTATTTTGTTCTTCGTGATTTTCGGAAGTTGCTTTTCTAATAACAATTCTATGCTTCATTGGAACAATATATTCAATCAAATCATTCTCTTTCTTCCATTCTATTTTATCAACATTATCAACAAACATTACTTCTGGTATTATTTCTAAAGAATATATCAATTTTTTTTCATTAATTATTTTAACCATAGGTGTGAATTTTATACGAATACTAGCAGTGTCCATGTTATCAAAGTCGGAATAACTGTAAAAATAAAAAAATACGCAATAAAAATAAAACTTATGGACAATTAAATTTAAATAAAAAAAGGTTGAGCAAGAAGACATAAACATGCCTTTTGGTAAGTAAAGAATAACCAAGAATTTATATACGTTTAAATAGTACGTATATTTTTCTTTGTCAAGGTATGCTATTCAACAAGATAAAACGTATTACGATGTAAGAGTGTTGTCTTCTTACAACTATTGTAGACTAGCATAATTTACATATTACAAAGTTTACTCTTGAATCTTATTCAACTTTAAAAAGACAGTAGTTACTGCTATCGTCAAAAGCTATATTATCTTACTAATCTCACGAAACACTAATCACTATCACTATCTATAATCTATAATGTATAATCTATAATCTATTCTATTCTATTCTATTCTATTATATTTATATAATTTATATTTATATAATATTATAAATGCGAAAGTTTACATGGATGGATGGAAGGATAGATAGATGTTTGTTACGAGTTTGTAGCCTAAACGGCTGAACGGATCTCGATGAGATTTGGTATAGATGCAGTGGATAGTCTGGAAGAACACATAGGCTACTCACTTTTGTTTTTTTTTAATTCCACGCGGACGGAGTCGCGGGCGAAAGCTAGTTATAATATAAATAGTTTAGTTCGATAATTGCGTGAATGGATGTTTGCAGGTCTTTACTACAAATGCTGAATGAAATTTTATCACAAAGACAAATATTGATTATTGTTTGAAATATTAAGTCCTGTCCCACCAAATTGTAAATTTTCATAACAATCCAACGTGTAAAATATGTGATGGAAATATCGGACTTTGTTCCCTTATCTGACGTCATTTTTAAGCTATCTGAGCCACTTATCAGCCAGTGGTGGGACAGGCCCTAAGTATTTTTCAAATTCCGAGCAAAGTCACGGACAAAGATGGCATTGGCATAAAAAACTAAAAGATCTCTATCTATGTTTATATAAATTGTACTGTAATTCTTCTACGCCCTTATTAATAATTTTGAATATTTGGTCTTTTCTTGCGAGTTCTTAATGTAAAATATAGGTAAGAAAAATATAAATGTAAAGATTCCTGTATCATATTTATAGTCATACATTATTTGAATATAATAAACAAACCATTTATCTAAAATCGATAGAAGACTCGAGCATATGAAAATATTTACCGTAATCCTTGTAAGATACATCAAATGCGTTATAAATTTACTGCATAAAACTGAAAAATACTATAAATTTTGTTATCTCAATGACATTTTATGTAAAATGTCAAAGATTTGTTATTTTTTTTCTTTCTGGTTGATAGTTATAAAATAAATAATAACTATAGCGGTTCAATATAAGAAGCTCATTCCACGATCTGAATAAATAGGCGACATTAATAATGGATAAGTCTTTCGCTATTATTAATTTGAAACTTTTTCCAATTTTGTCGCTGGTGCCTGCTGTTGGTTTATAGCCTGTCCATTTATAGTCAATGCGACAATTACATTCTTCCAAAAGGTGAAGGCAAAAAAATAGACGGAATACTGGTTTATTTTTTTTATTTTCCACAACATTTCCTACTGTACAATAATTACATTACTATTTTAATTTCTTTTACAAATTAAATATCGATTCAGAAACGACACGAAATATATTATTGCTCCTATTTTGATCTATAGTCCTTAATCACACAATTCTTAAGCTAAAATTTACAGAAGATTTTGTAAACATAAGAATATTATAATAGAATAATCAAGAAGAGATAATTACAGGTTTAGAAAACTGCATATGAAAATAAAACCTTGGTTCAAACAGTCTATTTTTTCATGTCGAAAAATAACGTAATAACGATATGGTAAATAAAATAAAACCTAATTTACTTTACAATCTTTTTAATAGCTAAAATTACTAATATTAGTATTTACGACTAAACTAAGAGTAAGCTTAAATTTTTAGTTTATTTCTACTTTAAATTCCAAATTGCGACTGTCTTACTGCCGAAACATACATAAAAAAATTTTACATTGCGACAGTTATGTTCTTAGATTCTCTTATGAATTTAAGTTTATAGATTGAAAAAATAAAAACACAATTTTTTAACGAACACCCGCACTGTAAAATTATGTTTCTTGGCAGTTTTTTGTACAAAAGTAATACTTAAAACTTATAAGTCTAACGTTCACTTATATTACATAAAGGTAAGGTTACCTTATGACTAGATCCTAGACTAGATTTCTGAGATCAATTCGAAAGCCAATTTCTTCTAAAATTTGCATATTTTTTATTCTAATTCTATTTTTTTAAATAATGTTTTATACTAATACAATTAAGTTAAGATAATTATTTACAACTCATGTTGATTTCTATACGAAATAATAACTGAATTACGAAAGTTATAAAGGCATCTCAATGATTATTGTTCATTTTATGCGATTTTAATTATGTTTACTGCAAAATAAATTAATCCGATTGAGGTTTTTGTACAATTGTGTGCTCTAACACAAATGTTTATCGTCCAATTCCTAGCTTAAGATATACAAAAATGCTATCGCTAATGATATCTGAATCATTTAACATAATGTTTAAATAATTCAGTCTGACTGGTCTGTTCTCTATGTTTATTTACAATATTTAATTAAGCACTTGCTATATTTAGCACGTGTGATATTCACGTTACCATATTAATTTTTAAATTAACATAAAACCTATGAGCTATTAATATTGCAAATATGTCCCACCTATTGTGCTCTACGCAACCTTACCCGTACTTGCCCTAACCTACTCGAATTTGTAACTTCAATCGTGCTCTGATTTGCCAAAAAGGGCAAATATTTGCCGTACAATGTCCTCATCTAGCGAGTCTCATCTATACTCTAATAATTTTGAAGATATTGAAAGCATAAGGAGAATTAAATGGTAATACGATGATATACTAGTCGGTTAAAAAGAAGACAAGATAATATTTTTTTACAATGAACAACGATGATGAATTATCTTAATTTGATGCGATCAGGGTGATGATAATGATCATCATCATCCCTGAGCTTATACTACTCACGTGGGGTCGGTGCTCGAGGTTTTATAAACCTCAGTGTTGTGGCAAGGTCTTAGTTTATGTTTGTACAAATTAACTAGATGAGGTCAATGTACTGCACCTTACGACTAAACACCAAAATGTTGACCCGACGTTACTAAAAAAAAAACTGAGAACAACCTCCTTTATGGGAGTCGGGTAAAAATACATTTTAATACGTATTAAAAAGGTTATGCTGATTTACAAACACAAAACAATAAAAACTAAAAGCTTATGTTATTTCAGACTGCTCTACATATTATCGAGGTCCGTTCGGCCGTTTAGGCTGCAAATTCTAAAAACATCCATCCATACATCTAAACTTTCGCATTTATAATGTTAGTATTATAAGATTTTATATATCTTGATGTCTGTTAATTTTATAAATTGTTTCGTAACATCAGATCATCATCCGAACCACACCATTCCATAACTTTGAACAACGATCCAAATAATTGTTGTTTGTGTTAATCTCCTTTGAAAATATGTTAACATAACCTTATCTACGTAATTTACACCTACATTTAAAGATAATTACAATTTTCACTTAAGTCATTATATGACCATTACTATGTACATTTTATGCGTTGACAGAATTACATGTATAGGTACATTTAGTAGCTATTATTCGAAAATGAATATAATATAATCTCATGTTATAAATTGTAATCAAAATTCAAAAGGCTAAGGGATAGAATAGCAGATATTTTTGTAGAAAATCGTTGGAAGAACGCAGAAAAATATATCCGGATTTTCCATCTACATAAAATTAAATGTTGGGGAAGAGATAACATTATTTGTAAACCTTATATATTATTTACACAACTTTAAGATATATATTTAAAATTGGCAGTGAAGATAAATTTGGTCTTACGATCAATATTTCTAATCTCAGGCACATATTTGATTGCTTCTTCTTTAACAGCTAAAAGTGTAATTAATAACTGTCAGTTTCCACTGCAGAAAAAATGTACAAAAACGGTGCCTCGGTTGTTTTAAAGAGAACATGTATGACAGAATGGTCTTGGACCAATGGAAACCAACATTAAAATAAAAAATCAATACATCGAACAAAACGAATTGCGGAAAATATAATAAAAGCTCGTAAGCCATTAAATGACTAACTGCAGCTGTAATTAAATTGGTTCAGTTTAATATAAAATTGCTATAAAACCTAACATGAATTCTTTATATTACTGATAAATATTTCACTAATGTATTAAAAAGTACGTGGGTGTCTGTATTTTATCTAGATTCCTAAACTGTCTGTTCCTGAATCTCTTAATAATTATTTAATCACACGTTATCATACGCCTATATACATATCTGTCTAAATACAAAAAAAATACTATTTACAAATTACTTCACGTTTCATGTACAAATTATAAAATGACTAGATTCACTCATCCGTTTATGGCTTAGATTATGTACAATATTAAGATAAGAATACGTATTTTAATCGCAAATAACAATGTTTTATAACTATTGACAGAAACGAATAGATGTCAAGCATTCAAATGCATTATGCAATTGCTTTCTATAATCAAGACAAATGTTACCAAAAATATAAATTACTA
>LD688971.1:6125308-6135843 GCA_003118335.3 Papilio memnon | reverse complement strand
TTAGTTGAAAATGCATGTCACGATACAAAGGTGACCTGTTATATAAATTATTATCTTAAAAATTCCTTATCACACATTGTTTCTAGGACGATACTGATAAAATTAGAGTAAAACGATTTTTTTTAATTTAACAAAAAAAAAATTGTACGGAAGATTTCCATATGAAAAGGACTAAATAAAGTTATTCTATTTCCTGTAGTGACACAAAGTAAAGCTGTTTTGTCTAGTTATCGATTCGTCAATCGCATTGTTTAAACTATCGTCCCCTCACTCTGATAAGGGCTAGGCAGGGGCCCAGTCGTGCTTATCACACTGATTAAAAGCAAATGCTCCTAAACTAGGGATTGCGTGCCGAGTTTTGGGGTTACGCAAAATAGGGTAAACATTAATGACTTCATATTTTAACAACATAGATTTAAGTTTAAGCTTTGGTATTATAAAAATGTTTTGGCATTGATTAAAAGTTTTTAATGTTGATTACGGCTTATGATTTCTTTCATTCGAAAGCTTGAAAGTTATGTCAAATGTTTCTTGTTCCGAGGCCTTGAGTAACTATTACTATGGTATTAAGGCAAAGCAAATTTAATCAAATTGTACTTAAGTACTTAAGTACCTTAATAAGTTATAATATCACTACCCAATAATTTAAAAATCATACTATGGCAATATATAAAATAATAAAATTGCTTACAACTAAAATTAACTTTTTAATGTACTATTTTTAATTTAAGAGAAAAAACTTTATTTTGTTACTTACTTATTTCACAACTTTTAATGCATCCATACTATGTTTAACTTTATTTAAATTTAATAATACACTTTTCATGAAATTAAGTATACACCACACGTTACTGCTACTTGAATATTAAAAATAAAAATTTCCTGATGGTAAGGGAAATGATCTTGAAGTTTAAGGCGTTCGCCCTCCGCGCTTCCTATATGCCGAGTGCAGCCTCCGGCCCCGAGAGTCGTGCATCGATCGCACTTTCCTCTTCACATTGCACCTGAACTTCAGACGCACTCCGTAAGGGCCGCCCTTTGAACGGAAGACGTCTGGCCGTGTGGCGCGACACTAAAATCGATCGCTGCATCGATGTTAGCTTGCATGCGTAGTTTCACTTTCTTGCACTTCAATGCACGTTTTTGATGAAACATTTTTGTTCTACGAGTACTACTTACTGTACTCATATTAGTATCATTGAATAGAATTAATGCCTATGCCCAGCATCTACGCGTGGGCGTCATATGGCTGAGTAGATAGATAGAATATTTTTACGAAAGTTTTGAAAGCTTTTTTGATGTCTTCGAAGTTTAATCATATCGACTTATTTTTGTACTACATTTATACAGAAATATATATTAGTTTTACTGAAGACTTGCTTTCTTTTATTATACAAAAATCGAAATATCAAAACACGATAACTTATCAGAAATAAAAATGATTCAAAGGTAAGGACGACTTTATGATTACTATAGACATGAGGTGAGGGTTTGTGTAACAAGTAATAAAGATGGCTGGTTTTTTGATGACTGTTACATAGAGTAGCTGTGAGCACAGACAAACGAACTAGACAGTTCTTTATACTGATATAGAGACATACAATACATGTTTAAAACCGTTTTATTATCATGAACATAAACAGTTAGTACAGTATATAGCACGATCTTTCTTAAAATTGACTGTTTTGTTTTATTTCATGCGTCGTCAACGGTTCAAAAAGGTAAATTGATTGCTAGAGATATTATCTTGAATAGAAACATATTCGTTGCAATGTTCTGTCTAGACTAACTCTACCGGCCCTTTTCTCTCATCGTAGGTTATATTTAGCGCATTCATCAGTCGGTGTGACGAGTGGGGAAGGCTTCAAACGTTTCAGTGCAAGTGATGTTCAGGCGGGGCGAGCGGGCGGCCGGGGGCAGACGGGGGGAAGTGGGGGGCTGTGTGGGAGGCAGTAGTAGGAATATCCTTCACCCCGCGCTAGGTCAGGGTTAACATCACCCCCGGCCCGTGACGGTGAGCCCCCGACCTTGGATTCGATGCGTGTTAATGCACTTGCAACTCTGCCCACCTCACCTCATCGCCTTATCCCCACCCTGCCTGGCGGGCGACATTCACATTGCTGCTTTACTCTTTATACTAAACGTGTACACCGGAATTACGTACAATATTAGATCTATTATATCTTTGCAAGCAGATTATTACAAGAGTTATCTGATAGATTAATAACTACTATAGCATCGTTCATTTTTATCTGTACTGGAATATCCCAATGAGTAACAAAGTATACCGATTTATAAGTCGTGAATAATAGATAGCCTCGAAGCAGAAAGAATCCAAAAAACATGAGAACATGCGTGGCCGGTATCAAAATAGCGATATACTCTGCGCAGAGCATTCTGCCGGCCTTATGACCATCGTGTTAAAGCAGATAATTCATACAACTATTCGCGAACTTAAGAGATGGCTTGCACTCAATAAAGACTCGTTTTAACTTATTTATTAGGTTCCAAATTGTGTGACTCAAGTGTTTTATAGATGTAGAATGAGATATTTTAGACCTTACTTTTTATGGACTAAGATTCATATTCGCGCATGTAAGAGAGGTGGACAGTGAGTCGATACGAGACGGGCGCGTGTGGATCGATAGAGGGTAGGGCCGCGGTCCGTCGTTGTCGCCTTGTTTCGTTAATACACAGCACAATACATGGCTCATCTTTTAATTTATGATCTCAACAAACCGTATGCGTAAGTGATACCGAAAATTATAAATTCCTTTATTAAAAAAACAATTCCAAACATTTGGAAATTCAGTCATAGCAATAATTATGTTACTGATTCCATCTGTCTTTGGACGTAACAAATTAAAAATCCATGATAGTTACTGAGTTTATTTTTAAATATAACTTTATTATTAACAACTTAAAGTAAGTAACATAAAAGTTCATATCATTTAGGTTGGCAACGCCCTACAGTAATATGTATTGATCTTACATCGCTTGTTGTTAAAAGGTCGTCAGTAGATAGTTCCATTTTCTTAATATTCTTATGAAAAACGATGCGCATGGTACCGTTTTACATATCTTATCTAGTTATCTATTGGGTATCTAGTTATCTATTCAGGGTTATTTGTTTTTAATAAAACGATACAATAAAAGATAAAACTTGGTAGTAAATGGACATTTGCAAAAAATCTAGTATAATCAAGTAATGAAAAGTACAATGTTGCACAAAATTTCATTTTTATTACTAAAAATTCCTTTATAGTATTGTTTTATCTCATAGTAAAAAAAAACTAACACTTTTGTGTGTTTCTGTATTTTCATTTTTAATATGGACATCGAAGTCCAAGACTGTCTAAACTGTTGATAAAATATAATGCGAAGATAATTATCGATTCGATCAACAAAATTATCTATTACGGTAATATTCTTTATCTATTGGCGTTTTGTCGATAGTTACCATATATCCTAAATATTACTGAAAGGTTACCGTAAAGAACAAAATAAAAAAGATACTTCTGAGAGAAGAAAGAGATCCGATTAAGCGGATCACCTCATAAAACCCTTATGCCACTAAATGCGACCGCTACTTATAGAGCAATGTTTGAGGAAGAAAAGATAGACGGGACTGGTCGGTGGAAATAAGATTAAGTAACTCACCAGCTACACTCTTAACATATATAAAACTAAAATAAAATAGTAACCTGAAAGTTGATAGTGGATGTCACGATGCGCATGGATTCAGCATAATTCCTCAACACGGAGTCCGTCGCGAGGCAACTCTGTCGCCACTCGTAGAGTTGCTCCAGACGACCCACGCACCGCTCGCAGATCTTCTTCGGCAGGAAGTCGTCCTTGGAGATCTGCTGGATGGACCGCAATATCACTAATTAGACTATCTGGACCACAATATCGACATACAAATCACTGAAGACCGCTCAGAAATGAGAAATACCATGCAAGACATGGTCAATGAAAGAGGTCGTGAACATCAGGAATGAGGAAACGATACTTAAAGTGAGAGAAAGATAAGCTATCTGGAAGTATTTGGTTGGGGCGAAAGATAATTCATTGTTGGATGATATTGTATTGCCATAAAATAGGCATTAATTAACTACTACGGAAATCTCAACCAGTTTAGTTTTAGTTAATCACATTCTATTGTTTCTAAGCCTAATCCTACTAATATCATAAATGCGAAAGTTTAGATGGATGGATGGATGTTTGTTAAAGTTTGTAGCCTTAACGGCCGAACGGATTTCGATAAAATTTAGTGTAAAGGATAGTCTGGAAGAATACATAGGATACTCACTTTTGTTTTTTTATAATTACACGCGGACGGAGTCACGAGCGAACGCTAGTATTACATAATATTACAGGTCTAAGGTTATAGTTTTATTGATTTATAATATCTATAAGAAATGTATAAGGTTTGCTACTAGCCAACAAATGCTTTTTGAAAGAAGCAAAGCAAAGAAAATATTGGAACCGATGGCATTTTTAAGTTATGCAAATCATATAATTGAATCTTTTGCAAAATTATCTTTGTAATCGCAAAAAAATAAATAATCGACGAGCAAGAGGTAAAAGTTGGTAAAATAATATTGTCTTATTATTAGATGCGCCATTTTCTTTTGCTCTAGATCCATAAGAGGCTAAACATAAATCTGGAAGTTATTCAACAGGTATCGTGGGTTGATTAGCGCGGGTGTTGTCGGCCACCAACGTAGCGCCGCGTAGCGCCACGTAGAGCGCACGCGCTACACCGCTACGGCCACTCGACGCGACACTCGCTAGTGATATCATTGCACTCTGCTCTCAAAGCCTCTGTTTATACTATATATGCCACCTAATTTGCATTTTTTTTATTCGTTAGCTTAATTAGAGCAGGTAAGTTGCAAAAAAAAAATACAACTCACCGTAGTAGGCAAACAGGTCCGTAGTTTGAAAAGGATCTGTCTCTGCTCAGACTCCTTATCGAAGATATGGAGCCTTGGGCCGCTCTTGAGCGAGCACAACCGGCAGAGGTCGGTGAACGCTGTGAAGTTGAGGTCCTCGGGCTCGGTCATCGCGAAGCACCTGATGAGGAGGTCGAGAAGGCAGGAGTTGTCCATGTGTACGGCGATGTCGGGTGGCGGGAGACGGTCAGCGACGCATGCCGCGGGTGCACTCGGGGAGGCGTCACGCCACCGCTGCGTCCGGGGGGCACTGGGGCCGGCGCGCGCCTCCCCTCCCCCTGGCCCCTTCCGCCCCGGGCCCCGCGCCCCGTGCACCCTGCCCCCCTCAGCTCCCTGCGCCCCCTGCACCCCGCACGGAGCGCGCGCGCTCGGGGTGGTTCGGCCGCGCCGGAAAATGCGTGCCAGTTTTCCTCAATGCCGACTGCAATCGGCGATTGTTCGTATTGATTATGACGTCTTTATCCGCACTACAGCTCAGAATAATGACCTCGCGGATGGCGTTGATTCCTTTTTCTCTTTCTATGATGAAGATTCTAATTTGCACTACATTTTTTTACCGTCATTTAAGAATACTTAGTAATTCGAATGTAAAACTCGTTTCTCACAGAGGACTTTATTAGTTTAGTTTTGGAAATACGAGTATATTTTTTTTAAAGACAGATTTTTCGTAAGTAATGTCCATATCTCCTTTTTTGTTGTGTCTAATTTGGGCACTGTTAAAAAAAAATAAGAATGTAAAATCTTTATTACGACATTGGCACTCATTTGACATATCAAAACAAAAAAATTATTGACGGTTATTGCCTCATTGAAAGACAATTAAAAATAATCAAGTAACTTATTATATTATAAGAAATTGTTGCGAAATAGAGATGTCGGTAAGCTCGTCAGATTCGGACGAGGAGTTTCAGTCATACTCTGAGAGGACCTTGGCTATCATTAAGCCGGAAGCCTATGAAGATACCGAGGCTATAGAGAATCATATTAAAAATCATGGATTCACCATATTGGCTGTAAGCAGATTCACATATTATACATGTTTGTTTGCGTTTACACGCATATTATGTCGATAAAATATTTATTTATAGTTTCAACATCATTTCATACAACTTTCTCAGATTACAATCATGTAACAAAAACGTTCCTGCTACTACCATGTTGAAGTCAAAATACCTTATAACTTGAGACAAGAATTTTAACATTGAAAACGTAATGAGATTAGATTAAAAAACGACTAAATTCTTCATTTAAAACTCAACCCTATTCTATATTAATGATATTTTGTATTCTTTTGCTTAGCATTCACCTTCGAAAAAATGGCGGCTGAAACAATGATTTTTTTTAGTACATTCAGTCCTTTTTACACCCTGAGGGTAGGGTGAGGTTTGGGGAGCTTGTCCCCTATTTTATTAAAATTACAAAAAAGATGAAAGCATCGAGTTTTGCCATTATTTTTCATTTTGTTCGAAGTCCCTTCCAATTAGATTTTCAGATTTCTTTTGATGTGAATGTAATAAAATTAGATGTCCGATACATAAAGTTTATTATTAATTAATGAGATTCATCGTAGATCGATAAATTAAACTATTACATTAATCTAACCTCGAATGTGGCAGATAATTAAGCAGCCAAAGGAAAAACTAAATTAAATTCATATAACCTTTATGGAACTTTCGGTTTCGACTGAACTACAGATTGTTTTGACAAATATTGTCATCTCTCACTTTCTATTTTGTAAGAAAGCGACAATACTATGTTTCAGACAGTCAAATCGCACAGTAAAATGCAGAATCTCTTAGTACGTAACATTGTAAAGATCAATCGGCAGTCATTAAATCTGAGCTACATGGTATAGGCGGAGCACCCTCGGAGAGAGCGCAAAGAGGTCCGAATGGACGGTGGCGAAGGGTTGCGATATGCAAAACTCATATCAGCGCTGGCGGGCGCGCGCTCGTTATTACGCGTCACAAACAACCCTCGTGCTTAAATAGGGTTGACAGTTTAAATTATATCATTTAAAACTTTTTGTAACTGAATTTCTGATTTCAATAAAAAATGTCATGCTTTATTGTAAACTAGCTTTCGCACGCGACCCCGTCCGCGTGGAATTAAAAAAAGCAAAAGTGAGAAGCCTATGTCTTCTTCCAGACTATCCTCTACGTTTATACCAAATTTTATCAAAATCCGTTGAGCCGTTTAGGCTACAAACTCTAACAAACATCCATCCATCCATCTAAACTTTCTCATTTATAATATTAGCATGAGTATGATTGTAAATAGGGTTTTCGTATAAACACAATTTTGATTTTGTTTATTCTTATAGTTGAAAGATGAAGGTTACGAATTAAAAAATCTAGGACCTGGCTCTAATCATGCATTTTTAATTTGCTGTTTTAGTTGACAATTATTATATTAATTTGAAGAACCCGAAATGAATAAAGCCTACACTAAACAAATACCAAAAATAAACGAATACTTCATCTAATAAAATGTACAACCCTAGGCATACGATAGATCCTCGAGCGCCCTATCTCTGTGCGAGCGGTCACTGCTGTTATCTATGGAAACCATACAAAAAAATTAATTAAACATTCCTTTTGACGTTTGTAGTGGGGCACGCGACAGCCCTGCGCGCGACACTAATAGGTTATTTCTATTAACGATGACGTGGAAATTGGCGCCTCGACTACTTCTAGTTTGTACCCTTTCATTTCATAGTCTGTACTTAGAAATAAAGGCAATAAAGTACCCTACATCATATAGAAAAATTTGCTAAAAGACATATGTAATGGTTTGCTTTTGATAATCGTAGAGACGCGAAGTACATCTAACTCCGGAGCACGCAGCGGAGCTCTACCGTGGACACTATGGCCGGCAGCACTTCCCGCATCTCGTAGCGCAAATGTCGAGTGGGCCTATCGTCGCACTAGTACTGGCCGCACGCAACTGCATACAGAAATGGCGCAACCTGATGGGACCTGCCAGGTATATGCGGGTACTTTAAGGTGTGACGGACTTATATTTATAAATCTTCTACTTCAACACACGAATAGAACTGTTTTTCAGATCGGTGCAAACTATTTGGTTCACAGTGCAAGATTAGTCTTATACTGTGATGTGATGGTTTGAAGCCAGAATTAAATTGCATACATCGACTCGACTGGCATATTCAAACAAATTCAGTGGCATTCAATGTGTTATCTTCTTTCATAATTTTCGCACTCAGTTTTGTATTGGTTGCTTAGAGATCTTTAGTGTAGATTTAATACAAATACAAATATTTATTGGTAAAGATTAGTTTTTACAGGTCAAATGTTATAATTGTTCTACAGAGTTACTGAGTAGAAAACAAGACAATCATTATGATAGAAAAAATTCCTCCACACTATACAGAGCTTTCTGAATTAGCCAGGACTTAAGTTTGTTTTTAAATGACGCGAGGCTGGTAGCCGCTGTGACGTGGTCCGGCAGGCGGTTGTAGGCGGCGGGCCCCATGACATGCGTAGATTTTTCGGTCTTGGCCAGTCGGTGCGCCACTGGAGCCAGCTTGTCCGCGCCGCGAGTCACTATCCTACAGCTGCCGGACTCCTTTTGCGTTTATATATAATATTAAAGAACCCACTGAATCACACCTTAAGTGACCATTAAACAAGTATCTGCGGCTTCAACTACCAGGATTTCATATGTGTTGTAGAGTAGCGGAGGCGCAGGCATACTGGCCGGACAGTCTGCGCGCGTGCTACGGCCGGCGCACTAAGTACGGCGACTACTTCAATGCGCTGCACGGCAGCAAGGAGCACGCGGAGGCTTTGAGAGAGATACACTTCTTCTTTCCCAATAGTTTGTATATTTTCTTAGTAGAGTAAATATAAGAGTAAACGTGTGTAAATCTGCTTTAAACCGGTTAAAAAGATCAGCTCACATACTCTTGAATCGTTGAGCTGCAGCTCAATAACGAAATTAGTAGCTCATGGCTCAACGCGAATTACTGTAACTATTTTAACTGACAATCCGCGATTTGCTCGGTGACTTGAAATTGAAAATGATCTGCAAATTGGTTTATAAATGTGCTTCACCCATGCTAACCGTGAGCTTAGCTGGACTTTTTAGTCGATTTACCCATGGCTGCATGTGAAATTAAAATAAAGCCAGCACTTGAAAACCATAGGGATTTTCTAATTGTCTAATAGAAGTTATTACAGCATATTATTCGATATTTACGAACACAAATGAAGGTTTATATTTTATTTTTCAGTGATCGTTGGACCGTTACTTCGACACATGCAGATAAATGATTACATACAGAAGCATTTGGCAGCAACTTTGGGGCCTGGGCTCGCGGCACTGACTAGAGAGAGACCCGCGGAGCCGATACTTTGGCTGGCGCACTATTTACACAGGAACAACCCTAATGAACCAGAAATGGGACCTCCCAGTCAGGAAATACGAGATGATTATAGATGCCATACGCCCGTGCCTTCAGAAATATAGATTTTTCATAGTTGAACAAGTATTGTTACTTTGTGTATTTATTTATATTGTTTGATAATATGTTTAAAAAAAATATGTTTTTTTAATTATTATTGTCCTTAAGTGTACACCAAAGAGTACTATAATATATATAGATAGGATAGCCATGGAATATTTGTTAACAAAGCAGGCAGCGCCATCTATCTTTCCTATCCTATATCTTTCAACAACCCCATACACTAAATATTTACAATATCCGTATCCGTATACATATATATTTTACTCGTATGGACATGTTATGCGAGGAGACGATGGGGACATAAACCAGATAGTGTTAAGAATTAATGTGGATGGCTACAAAGGAAGAGGAAGACCGAAGAAAGTATGGATGGATTGTGTGAAAGAGGCTATGCTTAAGAAGGGAGTGGATTCAGATATGACGACTGATAGAAATGTATGGAAGAGTAGCACATACTGTGCCGACCTTCCGTAAGGGATAAGGGCAAGTTGATGATGATTATATATTTCACTCGTAGTGATGGGGCTCGAGTGATTTTTTTCACTCGAGTCACTCGGCACTGGTAACTTTCTCATTCGAATGCCATTCGAGTGAAGATAAGACTCGAGTGATTTTTATTGACGAGTCACTCTGTATATAAAACTCGAGTAACCAAAATTAAACAGAAAATTAATTTTCGCATTAATGTAAAAGCTACTCAAAAAATCTAAACAAAATGTATGAAAAAACAAGGTTGAGTTACTCGTTACCACTGTACCACGTTACACGAATACCTGTATGGGGATTGTGCAGATATCATTTACAACAAATAATTACTATGGCAACCTGTCTTTTTAACAGATTTCAAAAACGAAGGTTCTCAATTCAATCGGTACAACTCAAAGAAATGTCCAGTAGTTTTTGAGTTCCTTTTTTTAAGCGTACCAAAATTCGGTTTTGGCTTGAACTTGGTTTTCGTTTTTACTAAAGTACACTCTCCTTCATGCCTTACTTAACTTTACTAAATAATGGTGGATGATGTATAAAAATAAAAGAAACAATTTAACTCCCAAACTTTATTTAACACGGTTACAAAAACTGTTATCACA
>LD688971.1:6088419-6111858 GCA_003118335.3 Papilio memnon | reverse complement strand
ATAAATTCCTTTGTAAAATGATTAACAATTAAAAAAAATCTCCACTTATTTATAATATCAGTTTAATTGAAATTCCTTATTTTAAGATATCTAAGCTATGCTGTAAAAAGGTTTTCGAAAATTAAAGATCATAGATTCCTTTGCCAATTTCATGAAAATGTTTCGAAAAATTCAATGTTTGGAGTTCTGGACTAACAGGTATTACACGTCATTTCAGAACATCCTGTATACGTTTATCAATCGTGTGTGTGTGGTCATGTATGTCTTACATTCATAGACAATATGTTGTCAAGTTTATCACTGTTGCACATAGCAACGACGCTGCACATTGTCTCTGGTGAAGTCTCCGAGGCGAGCAGAGCCAATAGGTATTCTTCCAGATGAGCAGTATGCTCGCGACAGTACTGGGTGATACTCTGGTCGGGAACATCGCGGCACGCTGAGTTCATGCGTGCTGCAAGGTACTCCTAACAGGAAAAAATAATATGTTTTAACATACTGTAGACACAGCTTGCAGCGAAGTATTATTAGTAACCTATATCGTTTACTAGCTGTTGCTCGCGACTTCGTGGGCGTGAAATTAAAAAGATAATAAAAAATAAAAATAGCCTATGTTACTGATAACGTAGCTTTTTAATGGTGTAAGAATTTTTTAAATCAGCCCAGTAGTTTTTCAGTTATTTCAATGCATTCAAAAATACAAATCTTTCCTCTTTATAATATTAGTAGACTAGCTTTGCACGCGACTTCGTCCGCGATAAATTGGAGCTTATGTTACTCACTGATAAGAGATCTTTGTAATGGTGAAATATTTGAAATCAGCCCAGTAGTCATTAAGTTATTTCAATTCCAATAAATTTCAATTCAATTTCAATAAATACAAAAATCCAACAAAACAAATCTTTCCTCATTATAATTTTAGTATAGATTAGTATTAATTTCTTCAATGTCAGAGCAATCGCAACTTACAATGTCAGTACATTGTAGGACATCTGATCAAGTGTTACATTTACAAAACAAGCATATCTACCAATACAAATGTACGTTAACGTTAAGTAAATAGAAACATGCGCATAATTGCAAAAACAACTTGACTAAATAAAACGTATGCAATACGTTTGTGACATTTAAATATTCTTGACATAATTTACTTAAGTATGTAGAGTTAGTCATACGATGACGTATTATCGTTAATTTTGCGTTCACAGAATAATTCCCTTTTTGTTAATTAAAGGTCTTTATTCCATTATACTTTTGTAGCTTCAGAGAACAAAGAACAAAGTGTATTTGATGGTACATAAGCGGTCCTTTTGTTCTTATGACTATTACGCCAACATCTCATCATAAATATATGACGATTAAATAAACCGTAGATGTCTACTGTCAAAATTTGTACTATAAATTTGGTTCTTCTTATTAACATTAATTAAATATAACATTCTTTCGTACAGATATTTTGATAGTGAAAGCCAACGGTTATATTGCTTACAGAACCACCTGTAAAAATATCACCTTGCTATTGTACTTAAAAATACACCGATCCTATACAATATAATGGTACAATAAAAATTTTAAAATGCACGATTCTCTGATATAAAATTTAAAGTAAAACTTACCGCATTAATAAGATCTTTAACATCCTTCAGTTGTCTGAAGAGTCGAATGATTTTTTCGGATACTTCGTTATGGCGGACTTCAATGTTTTGCTTTTCCCATACTGTGCCGATGCAGTGGCCTACGGCACCGCAGTCAGAGGCAACCCTAGGTGCAATAGAATTTAATGATTATTTAAAGTGGCAACCCTAGATATCAAGAACGACACTAAAAATAGATATATAAACTTAGAAATACTGAATTTGTGATACAATTCAGTGTTAGACTGCAATAGTTTACTTTTAATACTAGATTTCACCCGCGACTCCGAATGGCATTAAAAAAAACAAGCAGCCTATGTGTTCTTCCAGATTATGTTCTACATCTATGCCAAATTTCATCCAGATCTGTTCAGCAATTTAGACTACAAACTCTAACAATCCATCCATCCATCTTAATTTTCGCATTTATAATATTAGTAAGAAAAGTAAGAAGTAATTACTCACTTAATATTTTGACACCAATATGAGGGTCCTTTAGAACATTCTTTCGGTAGTTGACGTGCTGCTGCTATACCTGCAGAAAAGAAACCAATCAGATATCTCAAATTATGAAATATAAAAAAATATATATATTTCATATAGATGTCCTAGAAATCATTCTATCAAACAAAAGATACAATTAAGTCAAGTAAGATTAGATATTTCGATTGCTAAAACATAGTACAAAAGAATATTACTTAGGCTATTAAAACAGTACAGCAACCAATGAATCATTATCATTAACATACTGGTATCAATATTTATAAAACAATAAAACTGTGCCGTATTAGCCGTATAGCAAGAGCAGTAAATGCTACGGGCCCCGCGAATTTAGTGGCCCCACACGCCAACGATTATCTGACAGTAAAAAAAATTGTTTTATTTAATACCCTAAACTTGAGAACCTAAAGCAAACCAGGGCCCCTTGACAAAATTTGCTACAGGCCCCGCGCTGGCTAAATCCGGCACTGTAATAAAACTACTTAAATGACTGTACAGAACTTAGTTTATTCTTTGTTTTTAATTTGGTGAAATATAAAAATTTACACTAATCAGTAAACTTAATACATTCAACGATAAAGGTTACATCTCTAATTTCCTTTGATGTCTTTTAATTGTACGGGTTCATAATTCCAATTAAATAGAACCAGACAACAAATATTATAATGACTAATTTATTTACTCATAATTAATCACATCACAACACATTAAGATGACCACAAGGAAAATAAACAATATAACTACATATTGTGTCTAGTTTAAAATGGTAATATTGCTCTTAATATTAATTATTCTAACAATATGACATCTAAATTATTGCCTTCAGCCTTCATTCTTATTCTTGATGAAAAAATATAACGATAGTGTTCTCATAAAATTGTCACATCACAGTATTAAAAAACTACATATGTCAAAAATTTCATTAAATGTTTTAAGACAATAATATGACCGATGGGAAACTGCGATAAGTACTATAAAGTAAATATTTACATGCTAAACCGATAATAATTCTTACTAGTTCAAATTAGATTAAAAACTTAGATAATTTTATCAGTAACCTCATTACTGTCTCTTATATTAAAACATAAATGATTTATTTCCAGTGCTGTAGAAATCTAGTTGCCACAAAATATAATTTTTATATGTTAGTAACTTTCGCCCGCGACTCCGTCCGCGTGGAATTGAAAAAACAAAAGTGAGTAGCCTATGTGTTTTTCCAGGCTATCCTCTACATCTATATCAAATTTCATCGAAATCCATTCAGCCGTTCAGGCTACAAACTCTAACAAACATCCATCCATCTAATCTTTCGCATTTATAATATTAGTAAGATTTCTTTTGTCTACTCCTACCAATTTGTATACATTCTTTGAGGAATACCACAAATGAATTACATTTTTAATTGTAAAATTAAATTTATATTGTTGAGTTGTTGCATCGTTGTTGAGTCACAAATAGTTTGTAGGTGTCACCAATTGCTCATATCGGCATAAGATTACTCACAAGCAGGATAATAATAGTTGAGTTTCATTGTTGAAAGATTTGAGACAGAAATACTGATAAAAGTTTATCTTTTGTGACACAAGACACTACTGTTATATTTTACTATCAACAATATAAGTCGAGTTAAGGAAACATTTCTACACAAGATAAATAAAACCATTTAATATGCAATGTTAATCAAATATAACTTCCAGTGCATGTTAGATATTGTAACAATTAGAGATATTATGAAAAACTACCTAGTAACATGATTTTAAAAACATAACTGACGACATCTAGTTCATCTGTTAGATAAAAAAAAGAAAAAAGGTGTAAAAGTCCGAAAGAAAGTAAATAAAAAGGTTATGGCAAGAGATTTTAACTGTTATTTTTTTTCACACTTTTGTTAGAATTTCATTTCTCATGTCTAGTGTGAGTATTTTGTGATGATGTAATATGGGGAGTATTCTATAATAATCCACGGGAGAAGACAAATCAAATGCCATCTCAATCATAAACATTGGTCCAGTCATTTAGAATCTAGGTTATTAAAATCAAATTTACATACACACAAACAAATATAACGTTGTCAATCGGGTAATAAGCTGAGTTCATAATTTTATTGTAATAACTATGATAAATTTATAATTTGTAGCAGTAAAGCATACTGTAAAAGGTCACTAACAGTAATAACAAGTATATTGGTCACAAGATAACATTCATAATTACTTTAAACAAGTGATTATTTTATATAGAAAAACACATTAATAAAACAAATAACAAATAATCGTCAACTAATTAAATAGCTAGTGATAGATAAAAGTTTCTTTAAAATATTGTATTTTTTATGTCATAAGATAGCAAATGAACGCAGGGCCACCAGAATTAGCCAAAATAATGAAATGATTGCTGCTTGCAGAAATCCACAATTCCAGAAGTATTGTACAGTAAATATTTAATTGCATACAGTATTTAATAACTGAACTTATAATATTTGTTATAGAATTCAATAAGACTTAATAATATCAAAATTTTATATTACTTTAAAATACTTTCTATGTAAAATACAAAGGAAATGACACATATTTGCTCAGCTGCATAAACAGTAGATTATGATTCATGTACCACCACTAATGGAATTTCTGGTACACATCGTTCAAGAGGGGGAACAATTTATTAATTTATTGAGGAAAATTGTCCCAATGATGTCCGTTCAATATATTTTACTTTATTACCTTCTACATTTATTAATGAATTAAATAATGTTTATTATTAATATTCTGAACATCTTTGGTCTTTGCAGAGTAATTCATTATATGTAGTTCATTTTAATATTATGCCACAACTCTCGAAAGCTATGTAAATAGCCCATAAAGGTGATCATGGGGATAGAAAATACTCAAGATACAATAGCAAGATAGTTCTTGTAAATTTTAGATAACAGAAATATATTTTCTTTGTACATAATTTCACTAACTACCTTCATTTCTTATTTAATGGAATATTCCATAACAAATTACTCTTTTTTATGTTTATTCTGAGGATTTCATTTTTTGATATAATCATTCAAGTTTGAAATAGAAGTTACATAGATATAGATTACAAGTCGAGACTCAATTAAACATTTTACTTCTAAACAATTAAAAACTTCCAGATTTGCGTGCAAATTGCAAGTCAACAATAACAAGAACATAACATTTATCCAACAACCTTGGAAGTTTTATTAATATTTCTTAATAATAATATCTACTACGAGTCTTTTTAAAAAAAACCTCACAAAACGAATTGATTGCAGCGCAAAATGAAATTAAACTCATTACAACAACGGAAATAATTACACGTATATAATTTGATTACATTGCACGTAAAATAAAAACTGTAGAATACTCACTTGCATAGGAAAAGCATAGCAAGGAAAATAGACAAACACCTAAAATGTTTGTCATTTTCGAAACAAAAATTTCTACTTCGTGTATTCCAAGTCTCGGCGCATAAAAGACTAAACAATTCAAACACCCAACAATTTTACTTTGTTTGGAAGTTATTGCGTATCGATTTGATAAACAAGTGTCAAGTCACCGAGCACTAGAAAATACCACTGCACTGTCCGTTCCGTTGTGTTGTGCGTTGCTATTTGATCCGAAATCAAATCGATGTTCATACCTGCGTACAATCGATTTAATTGTTAATGAGTATGATTTTAAAACAATAGCGAGTGCTTTTTCTACGGTAAATGAAAATCATGCGTAGCTTTTTATTTTTATTTATGAAATTTCAAGATATTCTAACCAGTATTTGAACTCGTTTTAGCATTTTCTTCTAATTTATACAGTTAATAAGAAAACAACTTTTCAGTTATATGTGAATTTACATAAATGTGAATTTGGCCGTGCCAAATATTTTATATATCCATTTTGAAACCTCCCAAACGTACGTATTAACTGTTTTATGTTTTCTCAGAACATCGATTTCTTTCTCGAATCGATTTTTGATATTCATATTATGTTAAATGACGTTTCACTACAATTTTGCCACAGATAAAAAACTTTGTTTAGTTTTAATATTTGTTTACCAAACTCAATGATTTATTCCTGGGTAAATTTAAATATATCTTAGCACGCATTTGTTTGTATATTTTTGGTCAATACAAATGTTACCTTTACGCCTTAAAACATATTTTCATTTTTAAGTACTTTTTAACAGAGCCATCTGTTGTTAAGTAGCAGCCTCATTATGGTTTAAAAATCTATTGAACGCTAGATGTCACTATATGCCACTGTTATGTTAACTGACGACCGATAAATTGCGTCTTCATTTGAACCAATAGCACTACAGCCTAATCTTTGCATTATGTAACTTATGAACCACAAACAGAATAGTAATGATATCTGTTATCAATAAATCTATTATCTTCACATATCTATTTGTAGCCACATCTATTACTAAATATGTACCCACTACTACACTGTAGGGAGTTTTTACATATTGGATTTTAATTTTATTTAATCATAATAATATACGTATTGAATACTTGTTTTACTATCTAACTTTACGAACGTTTTTCTAATATCTTTGTAAAAAATATTAACGAGAACTTAACATTTTTTTCCAAACATTACCTTGAGTTTTGACTGCCGAAACATGCGTACATATTGTTATGTCATTTTTTTCTAGACAATTCGAGAGGTAATAAAGTGTATTTACTACTAGTATAGTTTTGTGTTATCTGTTGTACCTACCTGTGTAAATATTATTTCATTAATATTCTACAAAGTAAAGTTCTTTGAAAGCATTAAGTATCAAAAACCCTTTGTTAACATTATGATAATTATTTAGACATGTACTATTTCGGTAAAAAACATAGATGCTTCATATTTACTTTTTTTTAAACTTCTTACATAGGTGTACAAAGAAAGGAAAAATTATTCTCTTTTCCCAGGTTAGTTTTTCCGAAGACAATTAGATGTCGTTCCCGAGGGACGGCGCGGGTCGTTCGTGTAATAAAATTAAGAAGACTGGCCGGCCGCCGCCGAGCGACCTCCGTATAAAACAAATCCAACTCAGCCCAGACCAGATCCGGCTTGCGAACTGTAGACTCAATCACAATACTTTTTATTCCCTCGCGTACAATTTTTTTTAATACTAATCATTAACTTTATTTGTAAATAAAATTTTATTATTGATCTACTAAATCGAAATTATTTAAATTTATAATTGTTTCAAGTCAAATTGTGACTTTGAATTAAGATTTTTCTAGTTGTATGTAACGTTTTATATTAGTGAAATGGGTTTTTTTATATAGAGGATTTTTTTTATTTTAAAATAAGTATTAAAAATTAATTTAATATCAGAAGAAGTTGTCATAAATGATTCCTAAATATAAAATTAAAATATATACCAAAGTATTACTTTCAGACGAACAAACAAATCAGTAAAGTCCGTAAACATTCTAAATTTTTCTTGCCTCCATAATCGTGTTCACATATCCTGCATAACACTTCAATATCGTGTAGTAACAATATGACTGGACTTCGTGTCCGCTACTCGCCGCCACGTGACGCGACTGCGTACATCCACTTACGACCTTTATTTGGATATCAAACCTACTTTTATTTCGTACTTTCGCAACTTGAAGAGACGAGACTTGTAACTTGAAATAAAATCAAGAACGTACTTCTTATTTTGGGTCTATAAGAAAAGTATAATTGAAATGCGATAAGGAGATTCAATGTTTCGTGTCTTTGTTGTAGGAAAATGGTATAACTGCGGAACTACAAAATTTGTTTGCGACCACTGTAACATTTGTAAATCGACAATTTACCTACTTAAAATGGAATTAGTTCGTTGCATTTATAACAGTTTCAAATTACGCTATTCAAATCTCTTCAGCGAATCGCTTGAAATATGAACTCTAGAAATGCATTAGAAATCTATAATTCGTAACGGCTACGAGCGTAGGTATCGTAGTAGTACCTCGTAGCACTATATCTACTCTATCCTTCAATTGCAACCTCGATTCTTCATTAATTTCCCACCGTGATTCGACACAAGTTTGCCCAACGAGTTATATTTGCAACTTTACTCGTAATAAAAATAAACTTCGATTTGATTCGCCAATTCCCGTTCTACCATTCTATGACATGTAGTCAACAAACAGCACTGTCTCGTATAAAACAAAATTTAAAGACTAAGAATCGCAATCGCGGTAGCTTTTCTTGAAAATTCATAAAGGTGTTCGAGAGCGTTACTTCGATCAGTTAGGCTCTGCGTAATCCAGTGGGCAGCGTCGGTGCAAGCGCCTCGGGCCGGGTAATAAAAAAGAGTTATTGTTAAGACGAAAAGGAAAGTCCGTCGGAGGCGCTGGCCGTTAGTCCGGGATCAAGAGCTCAGCGCGACGGCGATAATCATAATTTTTACTTACAAGAGCACGAGTACGAGCATTAGACGTCGCTCGCGACAAATCTTCCCTAACTGAGGCTAACTTCGCGCCACTCGACCGCTTGCGGGACTGGACGCTTCATTTGTTCCAATATAACATCTAAAGATCATTTTTAACAATTTACTTACATTACTATATACTTTTATTGGAGGTAAATCTCCCCATCATATTGAGAAAAACCTAAAGGAAGTGTGTAAATTATTATTTTAATGGCAACATTAATCATCATAAATAATGGTTATTCTATCTTAAGTACAGTGAGAAAGCCTTAGAACACGTTCATCTCTGAACCTAAATGTAATAAAGGCAATAGCACCGCAAGCCGAGGCTCAAAGCGCCTATGAGCTAGGTTACTCTTTAAGGAGTACAGGTTAAGCGCATTTGGCGCTCGGCCACCTCAAACTTTGCTTAATTGTTTAGAATTCGGTAAAAGAAACAGTAGTTCAAGTCAAAATTAAACGTATACGAAGAGTGGAAGTTAAGGTAATTAGTGAAACGCTTTTTCAGTATGTGCGATTGTGTAGTATCAACTAGCTTGTGCGTTAAAATATTTTAAAGAATTTATAAAAGAAAGTTAATTCTTGCGTCTGAAACAAACAGAATAAATAACAAAATACATCTTGTCTATTAGCTTATTTCTGTTTAGATATCATAAGTAAATTCAGTGCAATACTAGCAAAGGTTGAGATGGACCCATGCTCGGCAGTTCTCGCCGTCTCACGGTCGATTAAGGAAGCGAGTGCAGTTGCCTTGGTGACGCCGCCATCTTGCCCCCTCCCCCTCCCCCGGCGCCGTCTTCCCTCTCCCGGCTCGGGGGAGCCTCCCCCACTGTAAACAATCCGCTATTTCGTTGCACTGAAACACTCGATATATTAAAAAGCTCCCGCGAAAGCACTGCCTGATAAATGCAACCATTTTATAAACGGATCAAGAGATGAGTGTAAACTGTGATAGTGATTTAAAACTTAAAATGTCCATGAAATGCTTATGTGTGTTCTGATTTTAAGTACTATAATAAGCGCTTTAATTTGTCACTGAAGGAGGATAACATCATCAGTAATTTGATGTCAATTAGATGTTATAGTTATTATAGATTTTCTAGCAAAAAGGCATTTATTTAACAACTAGCTGTTCCCTTGCGGCTTCATCCGCGTAGAATTATAAAAAAAATATTTAATTGTTTACCTACATTTGTCAAATTATCAAAATGACACGACATGATGACCAACCATGGCAATCTTGCTTCCTTGATGTTGGCAGCAACTTATGGTCTCTTTCCCACATTAGGGATTTTACCCAAAATATTTACCCCCTAAGTTTAATGGCGTGAAAATAATATAGCCTAAAGCGTAACGTAAGTGTAGGAAGAATTATTCAAAAATATGCTGTAATTGCTGACATCTTAAGCAACAAAGAAGTGTGAGTTTACGCTTTATTATATTAGTATAGATAACGTGTATAGAGAAAATACTTAGTAGTTAATACTGTTTGGTTTGATTTCTTTTCTAAACCCCAGAAATTCAGTAGAACATTTAACTGAGTCATTTATAGGGGAAGGTGTCAGAAACGTCCAAAGGCCACGTCCTAATGAATGCAGAGTTCAATTTTACGTGAATGCGGCAAAGACAAACGTCCGCCATTACTCAAGATTAGACGTAACTCCAGCCCGTTGGCCGATGAATTAAATGACGTCCTTACAATTTACATTTCGTTTAATTCAACTAATTTTTAAAGAAAAACTTTACTAAAATAACAAGCTAACTACTCTACTGATTTGATAAATAACAGAATATAATTCAGGTTATTATAGAATTTACTATGTTTTATAAAACTAGATATGTAGATGTAGAGATAGATAATGTTCCCAACCAGTCAACAAAAATATTTCAAAAGTATAAAATTAAAAACGAATTAAGACATAACATAATCTCATAAGTTACTCGTATTACAAAAAGAAGAAAAATCCTTCTTGAATTGTAAACATAAAATATCAAACGCCTTATAAAGCGTGCGTTCCTTCCACATGGTAAAATACCCATTAAGTTTATATTATTAAGGCAGGGGGCAATCTGTACGCCGTTTTAATGTATTATGTAGAATTATAAAGGCGTCGGGGACGCTTACTTCTTATGATTTATTCATGAACGTGAACAATGTTAAATTTGAACATGCCTGTTTCTACTGAGCCGGTATTCTGGTAGCGTCAAGTATTTTGATATTGTTATTCCTTGTAAAATACTGACATATTTAAGAATTAATGGGATTAAAAAGCAACATCGTTAAGGCTATAAAAATAGTGATTTATTAGAATTTAAGAACTTGTAACAATTACCTCAAGACTGCTACAAAGGCAGTGATTGTATCCTTCAGCTTGAGGACCTCATAAGACTTAATGGTACTTACTTGTGTCAATAAATATGAAATCACAAGAGAAACTAATTCGATAGTCTGTCACTTAATATGAAGACAATGGAACAACATTGTAGCGCAGTAGATCTGAACTACAGTCGGCAAGAATTTATTCACAAATATTTCCAACGCTTGGGAAAAGTTCTTTGAAGTCGGGAACAAAGCCGATCCACCGCGGTTATCCGCGATATTTCTCGGCCGGGCCCACCTTATTCGCAAACATCGAATCCCGAATACAATACAGTGCGAAACGAAATTCGAAGGATAGATAATTTCGTAGAAAGAAATAAGGCGAAAGGGAAAAAATATAAATTGAATAGTCGAATACACGCATCCCGGCATTACCATAAAGGCAACAGGGATCAAGCGGGATTCCTCTAGGAACTTTTTTATTTTCCTTCCACCTCTAAATCTCGCAGGAAAGCCCCGCGAATCTGCAAATGTTGATTTGATGATGTCGTGTCGCGTCGCGCACTTGCGATGCGACACGCTCGCACAAACTCACTTTACACTCCGAATTATATCTACATATTTGATTTCAATTATTTCATACCATTGTAAGAAAATACATCGAAAAATTAAATCTTCCTCGTTCTTACGAACGTGTTTCAAATAGCTAATTTGTACTGTGCCTCTGATAGTTCACAGCTCCAGAAAACTTACATAAGTTTAGACTTTCAAAGAGTTCTTAAACTGGCAATAAACATATGAGCTTTCCTGAAAGCTCTCGGAGGCAAAGGTTGGGATTACTGAGCTTATCCATTTGCGGTCATTAAGGTACATTAGATGCTGCCCCCTCCCCCGCGTCTTGCCTCCCTCGCGTCGTAAGGACCCATTTTTTAATTCAACTTTCCTCCTTCCCGCCAATTTGCATGATTACTTTCGTTTTTATTATGCTACGCCCGAGTACAGCTTTCCTCTGAGGGTATTCAAATAATCTAAGTTTAAAATAAATGTCTAGGCGCATGCCGTTAAAACGAATTTGTTTTGTAATGCAGTTGGATTAGGAAAAACAATTCACGTTACACGATTATAGCAAAGTTGTCACATATACGTCGCTTGAAGTCTATATACGTTTTTTTTTACTATCACACTTACTTAATATTCCAGTTAAATAAGATATTTTAAGTTAAAGAAGTTTTTTAATGTTAATATTTTACAAAATATGTAATTTCAAAGCATTTTTACTTATATTTTATAGATAGAATAAATTCAGATAGAATCAAATTATTTTCTCTACGGTAACATTGAGTACAGTGATGCGTAAAGTTGCGTTGTGCACGCGACATTATCAAGCTGGCAATATTGAAACAATTACCTTGAGCTCGATATCGCGAGATTAAGAAAGTCCACGAACATTAGGATCTGAGGCAACGAGCCGAGGCGCTTCTTAACAGCCCGACTCCACAAATTGGGGACCTTAACGACGGCATAAAACTCGAGCCGGCAGCTCCGGAGACGCCGCAGATTGTACTCAGACTTAGTTCAGGATTAATGGTGTAGAAAACAGATTATCATTGGCCGGATTTCTATTAGAGACCCCTGCCATCGGCGCGTGAAAGTCCTCTCCTAACAGACTCGATGTTATTATTTTCCACGTCGCAGCGACGACGCTTCCCAATTTAATTCTATTAGCTCGTGTCGTGTTTGAACGACGGCACAATAAAGTGTTTGATTCGCGGCGCCGCCCGCCACGTCGCTCGCCCGATAGTTCCATTGCAATAGGGATTGGAAAACTAAATACTTCAAAAATGTTACGAAAATTTTAAAAAGGTTTAAGAATTAACAAAACTGAAGTAAAACGTACAAGTAAAATTATTACTCTGATTGCATAAACATAGTTGTTAAAAGTGTGATTCCACTGCCAAAACTTATTATTAAAAACACTATTTAAAATATTGTATTTGTTTAAAATAACATTTCAAAATAAATGTAAAACTTAGAAGAAGTTAAAAAGAAGAGAATGCAACCCTGTTTAAATTGAATTCTGTCGCATTATTGAATTCTCGTAACTTATTCTTTGTTATTTTCTTCGATGCTTTGTTTATTTCAATGATATAAAATATATAGAAAATCATTTATTTGTATTTGCACAGGATTTTTTAATTTAAATGATATTGTTTACTGATATTTTTAACTTCTTTTACCAAGAAGATTCCTAGAATACTTATCACAGTATGTATTCTCTGTGCAAAAAATTGTTTTATCAACTTTAATATGAAACATCGTGTCCCATTTTAAACACACCACACGTAGCCTGCGAGCTTCGTATGCTTTTAATGAATACAAATTACATTTGCAAATGTGCTTAATCCACAAATTAGTTACACCAGCCGCGCGCCCCCGCGCACCCTCCGCACAGCCCCCGCACAGCCCAGCAGACCCCGCAACCCTTGCAACTAGCGACCGTACTTTGTTTTATGTCTAATCTATTTGGGAAAAGAGAAAAAGTACAGGAAAATCGCAATGCTGCAACATTGTTATGCAAGTATACTAATAATGTTTGCATATAAAACCTAAGGTTAAGTTGGAATTTGTAAAAGCTTGCGTGAATACGTACTTTAGTGACGTCGAAGTAAAGCTTAAGCGATATCAGTTTTGGTTTTGCTTTTCAGGAGTGTATAAAAATGAAGATGAAGATGACATTTGCCTTTAAGAATAAAATTTAACACCTAGTTTTAAAATGTTCATACTTTATTCAATTAAGTCTAAAGATTGTTGTTGTTTTATATTCTGCTATAGCAGCATATTTACAGCTATAAAGGTAAATTTTCTAATTTTCCTTATACCAAAGGTGTTTTATACTTCCTAATGAAGTAATCGGGTCCGCGAATTGTTGGCTAAAGCCGCTACTGTGCAAATTTCCAACACTATACGTGTTTACTTTGTGTAGGTATAATAACCCGAATTGGGCTTCTTTACGCCTCATCTAGCGCTCGTTATGCCTCGATCGTAAATCTTCATTCTCCCGCATCGCCTCCTCCCCCTTGCACCCCTCTAGCGCCCTCTTCACGTCGTTCCCAAACACTCCAATCTTTAGTTATCATTTTGATACTCTATGTAGAATACATGCTCTTGTAAATACGACTTAGTACTTGCTAAATCTCATTGTGTGGAATATAACGAGCACAAAAGTGTATCCTTTTAAAAATGGTTTAATATGCTTGTAATAACTTGTGGCAGCACTTTTTTGTATCAATTATGTCTTGTATAAAAGATCTAAATAATTTTTTGAATAACATTCGTTTAACATATATGTCCTTCCCTAGATTAATATAGGACGTCTGTAAACCAGGAAAGAGGGCACCATTCTTTTCTGGTCCATTTTATATCATCTATGTATTTTACTAATATTATAAATGCGAAAGTATACATGGATGGATGTTTGTTAGAGTTTGTAGCCGATACTACTGATCGGATCTCAATGAAATTTGGCATGGATGTTGAGGACAGTCTGAGAAAACATATATTCCACTTATTTTTTTTTATTCCACGTGGAAGGAGCCGAGGGCGAAAGCTAGTAAGTCATAAAAATTACACGTGTCTAAGTAGTGCCTTGGTAAGCTTCATGTTTCCCGTGCCCACGTGAGTAGTGCTCGCAATAAATCTGTAAGACACTGTATTTATTTGCTGCATCTTCCCCCTCCCTATATACAATCGCAGCGCCAACCCCCCACCCCCTCTACACCCCCATATACATGAAAGTTCCATCTATATTGAAACCAAATGAAGGAACAAATAGAAAAGTAAATATTTCTTTGCTCTTTATATATGTTACTATATTTCCTACTAGCTTTCGCCAGCGACTCCGTATGCGTGGAATTAAAAAAAAATGAGTAGCCTATGTGTTCTTCCAGATTATCCTCTACATCTATACCAAATTTCATCGAAATCCATTCAGTCGTTTAGGCTACAAACTCTAACAAACATCCATCCATCAATCTAAACTTTCGCATTTATAATGTTAGTGTGAAGTATGAAGTATGATATCTGCAATTGTGTTTATTTAAACTTAGCCAAGTTAAATGGATGAATTTGTAACGAAAACGTTGTGTGATTTGCTATGGAAGTTGAAATCTTACTCGACTGTGAAGGTTGTCTAATCACCATTAAAATACCTTTTATCGGCTAAAATTAAACAAAGATAGAAAAAAAAACGTTTTGATTTTACTAATTTTGGGTGGCTTAAAGGGAGGCTATTTTGGCATATTTTTTAAAGACAATTTTGTAAATTCTATTTCATTAATAGTTTGGCACGGAGTGCAAGTTTTAATTATTACTGTCATAACTATTCAAATCCAATTAAAAGCTGACATATTTCAATACAAACAATGTTATATGTTGCGAGAGGATAGTGCCACACGTCTAGCGGGTAGCAGGAACGATATTATTTTGTAGTCGGGCGGCTTCAGGCTTCGGGCTTCAGGCACGGAACACAATTAACTTGTAAGATTGTCTGCGGAGGCTGCACTCGCTACCCCAACCCTCCTCATCCATCTACCCTCCCTCCGAAACAAAACATCAATAAAACCGACTTCGCAAAGCAATATCACCCCTAGCCGATTCACCCAAAGTACACATTCGATCATCGCGCTTTAAGTTTTATGCGCCGCATTTATTTCGCGTAGGTATAGCAGTCCAGTTACCCTTGATTGGTTGTCGTTCCTCTAATCCCGTTTTGATCCTTTCCACCCAAAACCTAGCCCTCCGTAGTTAACTATTGACATGCCGCGTACGTACCTGTTATGTTTATTCGAATGCATACGAACATGAATCTCTTAAAATGCTCACGTAATCTGTAAATAGAACCACCAGCGAGAGTGCTAACAACCACGGCCGATGTTGTTCGTCGACAAATATAATATAACTAGCGGGGCTGATATGATATCGCGGTGCATACGCGGCGAGACCTCGGTGACGAAGGCAATCCTTGATAAAATAAAAAAAAACAGATGAATGTTAGACGCCATAAAGATAAGACAGGTGAGGCGCTCGGCTGGGCCACGGCCACCGCTCACACGTGCCTCTGCTGCAACCACAAACGTAACCGTGAAATTATACGCCGCTATAATTGTGGCCGGAGCAAACAATGAACTCCACATTGACTCTGTGATAGCGCTAACGATCCGGCCACAGCTGCTTTGATGTTACTATTACAAATACAAGATAATGTTAAAATAATGAACAAATTATCATAGTGTGTCAAAAATATTTTATGCTTTCTGAAAACACGCTGTCCTGCGGTACTCTCGACCAATATAGTTATTGAACTTATTAACAAAGGTATAGACCACGGGACCATACTTCAGACTCGAAATTCGGTCCAATGACAAAATTATTTGATGGTTGCTATACCATCACTTTTTTTTAGGTTTTTACAAGGACAAAGTTGCTTGACAGTTAAAACTCTTTATTTATTTCCGGTACTAATTACCATGTTTACTCTTATTAAAACGCGTGATTCAAATGTAGACGCTTGGTAAAAATTCTGTAAGCATTCAAACGACTAAGCTGTTCGGCCTCTAAAAGCCATTAGAGAAAAGAGAGGCGACCGCGTTAGTCCGCGAAAGCTCCACCAAAAGGAGCAAAGAATCGAAAAGCGATACGAGCTAATCCCACTAATCGGTGAGCAATTGAAAAATAAAAATGTAGATTGTGGAATGATTCCATTTAGAGCCAAAACGATGCGACAAAATAATAAAAAAAAGGTGAGAGCGGAACGGAATGGGCCTGCCCTCGGCGGCCGACGGCTAATATTGAAAGCAAATCCTCGACTAAATCCTTAAAGCGGCTGGATTCGAGCACCTGGGAACTGTGTTTGCGCGGCAGGCTGATAATCATTCGTCGGCTTACTGTATACTTTCCGCTCGGTCGTCGGTACGCCATTCACGTGAATCAATCGCTCCTAATTAGCCGCCTCGAAGTTTGCCCTTTGCTTTGTCTTTGCTCACAATTTCGCTTGTGTTCATAATTCCTCGCGTTAATGTGCCGTGTTTAATCTGTTATGCGTTTTAGGATTAAACTTTGTTTGTTGCGTATACTAAGGCTTGTGATAATAAATAATCGTTTTTAAAGAGTTAAATGCCAGTTGTAAACTATGAAACATTTAATTATACAAATATGCTCTGCTCTGCAACTGAATCGGGAATTGTAACTTGATTTATATCAGAAAGTTTAAATTAATGAATAATTTTGATATTTCTGCAAATCATGACATTGTTAAACGAATAAAGCAAATAATACGTAACAAAAAGATTCCTCAGAACAACAACAGAACTCATTATTTTATGGTAATATTTTAAGTTCTTATTCTTAAGTTTTTGAGTTTTTATAGTTGTAATTTTTTTAGAAAAAAACAAGGCAACAACATTAATTTTGGAAAACAGACATTATCACTTAATATATATGCGTTCAAAGTTGAAATGAACAAAGTAATATATTTCCTATGTGCATTGAATGTGTTCTTAATAAGTGGTCCTGTGAGGCTGTCGCGGTTGCCATGGCAACGCAATCTATCTCCCTCCGCCAGCCGTCGCTCGCCGCTATAAAATAGCTTACGTTAACGTGAAATTTATTTCCATTTCAATTTAATGCACATCTTTCGCTGCAACTTTCCAAAGGCGGGGTTTGTCGTGTCGCGCACAGAATGTTCGTATGAGTATATACTGCAGACCGCTTTTGAATAATGTTGAGGTTTTTATTTATTTTGTCTTCACTATGAAATATGGAAGTGCAATTTAGTAAATTTAATTTTGATACTACCGAATTGGTATGTTTATGGTGTCTTAGATAAAGATTGTTAAGTGGAATTTAATAGAATTTGAGTGTTAGCAATATTTGCTAGATATTAAATTATATCCTTCGAAGAAGATTCCTTCCATTCAATGATAGGTAAGGTAGGTTTTTTCTTTCAAACGTTTTTTTATCAGTTTGAGACTAACTTAATTTAACTTAACTTAACTTAATTTAAAAGTGTGTGCTATTGACAGATTGGAGTGATGAAAATCAGTTTCGAAATTGTTTTGTTTCTTTAAAGGACACTTATGTAAAGATTATCTATACTAACATAATAAAGCGTAAACCCTCACCTCTTTGTTGCCAAAGAAAGCAGTATGTTTTTGAATATTTTTTTTAATCAAAAGCCCTACACTTACGTCACGCTTTAGGCTATATATTTTCACGCCATTAATCTTAGGGGGTAAATATTTTGGATAAAAACCCTAATGTTGAAAAGAGACATAAGTTGCTGCCAACATCAAGGAAGCAATATTGCCATGGTTTATCATCATGTCATTTTGACATTTGCAATTGATAATTTGACAAATGTATGTAAACAATGAAATAAAATTTTTATAATTTCACGCGGATGAAGCCGCATGAGAACAGCTAATCTCAAAATAAAGGAACTTTGATAAAGTTATGTAAATACAAGTAAATCAAACCACTATATAAGTTTCATTGATATCTTTTATTATGACTAGAGGTTTCTCTTTTTAAATTACAAAACAATCAGTTTTACTTAATTACATTTACAAAATTATTCGTAAACAATCTTCGCATATTTCGTTTGATATGTATAAAATGAAAACCTCGAATTCGTACGCTCACTATAACAACAATTCGAATTTATTTATTTATTTATTTACATTTATTTATTTTATTAATTACTTTATTTTAGGATTCGTTCATTGATGTCATAGGCACACGGAAATGGGTACTCTAGGTAAAACTAAACGATATTTTAATAAAGAGTTATTTATAAATTACAATTATTTACAATTTCAACTGAATAAATATTTTATAACTTATGAGATCCTGATTACGATAATCTCATTTGGAGGTTTTATTTTCCACTTCTACGGGATCTCTTCATTACATTAATTAATAACAATTATTGCTCAATACAGATAACATAAAACTAAATATGGTTGCAATTTAATAATTTTAATATTAATCAGTGGAGGCAATAATTTGTATAATTCTATTTACATTTCATTATTAAACTGTAATTTTTCTTATACTCGTTTCAAGGGAAATTTTATTTCATCTCAATATTAAAATAATAAATACACCAAAATCTATTAGAACAAAATTCATTATTACCAAATCTGCTTTGTTTTGATCGTTTAAAGTATTTACAACGTCGTATCGTCTAAGAAATATTGTTCAGTGTTTAATATAAAATATTTAATGCTTATACTTATATAAATTAAATAAGATATATTTAAAATGCAATAAATTTTAAGTAAAGCGTTTTGTTACTCCACATAATCCTTGTACGACTTTAAACATAGGACAATTGAGTTAAATGTATAAACAATGTTATAGGAACTTTAAATTTAAAAGTATATATAAACATATAAACTGTATGTATTACTGTATTTATTAAACATTGGTGGGTATTCACAAAATAACAATTACTTTTTAGCGTCCAAAACGAACGAAATACAAATAAATTATCTAGGAAATTCAATGCATTTATATTTACAACAATTTATAACTTAATTAGATACATACTAAAGCCTAACAGTTCTAAAACTAGATACATTTAAGCATGTAAAAATTGCACACATTGCTTTGGTATACATGACACTTAGAATATTAACACGTAGAAATGCAATGCGCCCACGACCTGAATGGATTCACGTCAGTCAACAATCAGGTTGATCTAAGATCCATCGGTGAAAAGTTGTTAGTTGAAGCTAATGATGCCGTCGACCATCCCATGTGTTACTATTCTAAGATGTTATAAATTACGTACATATTTACAATCGCAGGAATAATCTAAGTAATGTCGATCATTCAGTACGCGCGCGCAGTCCGTCAGTCGAACCAGTCCCAAAGGTGACGGTAGAGTCCGGCTGTGCGCGCGGGCGACGACTAGGAAGCGCGCGCGAGCGGCGCCGGCGAGCGCGCCTGCTCGCGACCGCGCGCCTCCTCTCAGAGCACGCGGTCAACACCCACACCGGCCGCGGCGTACTGGCAGGCGGCAAGTGGCGCCGAGCCCGCGCGAGACACCGGCGACACGCCGCCGTACCCGCCGCCGAAGCCCGACGAGTGCTGCTTCGCCTTCAGCCGCAGCGAAGCGATGGACGACGACATCGCGGGGCACGGCTCCGCGCGGTACATGTACGGGTTGGGCGCGCCCGTGTACGGGCAGGGCGCCACGCCGCCACCTACCGAGGCCGAGCCCGCCACGCCCATGCTGCCGCTCACGCCGCCCACGCCGCCCATTGACGTCGCCGTGTTGAAGCAGTTCACAGAACCCTGGTGGTGGCTCGCGGGCACCACCGACCCGAGCGGGTTCACCGGCCAAGGAAAGCTCTTCGTTCCAAGAGGACTCGGCACCTTTGCTGCCCAGTTGTTGTAAGGGTAGGAGGAGTAGAGCGCATCTGTGTCCGGAAATGGTTGCATGAGACCGTTAAACTGCGTGCTAAAGCCGTTCTTAAAGTCTGCGGCCGCAGCCGCCGCTGCGTTCATTGCGTTTCTTTCGCGTTTCCGCCATTTTGCCCTCCGATTTTTAAACCATACCTGCAACAAAAAATAAGTTTTAACAAGTAATTAAGATTTCCGTCCCCCGACCGGCGTTACCCATGAATGTCAAACTCGGTTACAGAGTTGAGAACTTTTAACTAGATTCAGGCCGTGGCCGGCTCCGCGTGGACGACCATTAACTTTGCTCATTACGAAGTTGACAGAGCGACGGGGAGCCTCGGGTTATTCGAGCCACGTAGTGATATTGTAGGATACGCGACGGGCGCGGCCGGGAGGCCGACGATCCGTCTAATTGCGGCGGCGGAATGAAGATAAATGAGAGGCGCGATCGGGCGGGAGGAGCTCGGTGCGGCCAACAAATGAGCCCTGAGGAGAAGGCACGCTGCGGTTGTTTAGGTCCGGGCGCAAAGGCTGTTGCGAGTGATGAGCGGTGATAAGGGAGCTGATGTACGACGGCAGTCAGTCACGGGGATCGATAGGCGACGACACCTCGCGATAAATCGCGCCATCAACGCGCGCTATAAATTCCGCGCCAGCGATATTCGTCTCACTCAGCGTGGCGGGTTCAGCCGCCCGAAACGGTAAATAATACCCTCTTCGCTCGGTTAAGTGAACATAAACGCTCGTTTCCACCCCATATAGAATCGTTTGTTTTACGAAACATAAATTTCACAAATACACGTAAGCGCAAGCTCGACCTAAGTATGCACAAACTCTTTGCCAAATTCGTTGAAATCTTATTACATAATATACTTGAGTACTTCATCTATTATACATTTTGGGGTCCGTTTAAAATTTGTAGGTCGATCTACAAAACAAGTACTTAGTTATAAAATTACTGACTTATGCATAGCTTTGAATGAATATTAGTTACTGATTATGTCAAATATGCGAAACATAAACCAAAAACATCCTAAAAGACAGACCACAACCTAGTACCTACCTAACAGCTTCTGATGAGAGATGTCTATATTTCTATTCACGAATGATACAAACATTATCATGAGAAACATATCCGATGGTTACAACTCATACATAATAAATATTTTATAGGTCAGATAATTGAAAAATAAACACATATGACTTTAATTGTGCGATAAAAAGCCCAAAGCATACGATTGATCCATTGTAACCGCTAACAAACGGGTGAAAATAGCTCCACAGAAGTGTCGGGGCGTTCAATAATGACAACAGAATGATATTTATTTAGGTGCACATATGTGGAAATAATTTCCATTATTTGAATAGCGGGGGCGCCGCGGTCGGAGACGGGGCCGCGCGATATTGCGACACGGGGCTAATCCTTTAAATATATTATTGCAGGACGGACGCCGCCCGCGCCCTCTTGCCTCCTGCCCGGGATCTCCTGCCGCTTGTCGTATACTGAGGGACCCTGACAATTTTTAATGTTGCAAGATCGATACTAATGTTTGTCGAATATTGTTTTCATTTCATTTACAACATGCGTGAGATAGAGAGCTTAAATACAATATTGTATCATAATTTCATAAAAAAATATTAAATAGTCACTTCCAAACCAACTTCAATTCTTTTTAAGTGTTCAACAATTATAATGAAAGTTAAAAATTATAAACGAGAAACAAAACCTGATCGTCAATTATTCCTCGTACCCAATGCCGCTCTATTCATCATTAATTACAAGCACAAAATTCAAAACATAAGTAAATGATAAACTAAGAAATTAGAATGTTAATTTTGGTTAATATTAGAAACAATGACAAACTATGTATCGTGACCCTAAAGGATTGGCATCCTCCATTATCATACAAAAGCGTTTTGTCACTTTGTCCACATAATATTCCGTGTAATGAACGCGGTAGCCGCCCTACGCGAATAATAAAGCTATTTTACGGTCAGCGGGACCGCAGGCCCGATAAATTGCCTTAAATTTAAATTAAACTAGAATCACAGTTTTATTAGAGTCATCAATCAAACGTTACGAAACGGTCTTAGTTTGGGCAAAGCATAATAGCCTTAGTTTCGCGGCGGCGTGAGCTTAAAGCTCGGTAATTTGATTTATTCCCAACGACCCGATAGATGCACGTGGTGTGATGAAACGGTTTCTGGATCATCAGCTACGAAACATCAAAATCGGCACGTAGTTTAAATAACATAGTGATTTATGAGAATTTCACATAATTACAATAGTATTTTTATAGGTATGTTTATAATAATTAGTGTGGAATATTAAAAAAAAGCGTTTCACTCCCGCATACATCATACTATAATACATACTGTTACGAGCGTGGGGGATAGAGTAAAACACCTTGGAAATTCTTGTATTAATTTATTCGCGATTTTCAGTAACAGGGATTCACGGCACTCACAATTCTCCCTTAACGCTTATACTAATATTATATGGATGGATGAATCTTTGTTAGAGTTTGTAGCCTATACGGCTGAACGGATTTAGATGAAATTTGGTATAGATGTAGAAGATAGTCTGAAAGAACACATACTCACTTTTGTTTTCTTTAATTCCACGCGGACGGAGTCACGGACGAAAGCTAATAAACTATTATATAATTTCCATTAAAAGTTCTGTCAAAATTGGAATATACCTACTCGTAATATGCGTAACCTAAATGACTTTGGGTATAAAGTAGTAGTTACAAAAAATAAAGTAAATATATGGTTTATTATAATAAAATAACTATTAAGAGTTCAGAAAATAAAGTATTATTTCACCCAAATAAATGGTATTAAAAGTGTATAAATAATTTATGTTTTTGGCACTGCTTAGATTAAGATCGTAAAAATAAGATATCAACGGTAGTGACTAGCTCCGTTGGGGTGGATTTATTAAATGCACCCCGCGGCGACGGCGCAGGGATGCTGCACTAAGATGTACCAAAATTTTGGTCAAACTGGTCTGTCCATGAAAACAGTGGGTGTGTTAAAATGTTATTAAGTATTAAGGTACTTATATTACTGTCTAATTAAAGATCGTGATGTATA
>LD688971.1:6068838-6081491 GCA_003118335.3 Papilio memnon | reverse complement strand
ACGACTTCATTCACAGAATCACCAAAATTATTTATTGATTTTTTTTACAGTTTGTTGCGTCATGATATAGATAGATATAGATGTACTGTTTTCTAAAGGGTTCATAGGTACGAAAATTTTGATTCATCTATACTTATTACTTATCTATACTTAATATAATAAAGCGTAAACACACACTTATTTGTTGCTTAAGATGTCAGCAATCACAGCATATTTTTGAATAATTCCAATTTTAATAAAAATCCCTACACTTACGTCAGGCTTTAGGCTACATATGTTCACGCTATTAAACTTAGGGGGTAAATAAATTGGATAAAAACCCTAATGTGGGAAAGAGACCATAAGTTGCTGCCAACATTAAGGAAGCAAAATTGTCAATGTCAAAGACCTTAGTTGTCATTTGTGCATTTGAATTTTGACATTTGACAAATGTAAACAATAAAATAAAGTTTTTATAATCTCACGCGGATGAAGCCGCAAGGGAACAGCTAGTACTCGTATAAAATAGTTGATAGCGCGTTTTTGTTCAACAGATTTCTACCTAAAACCCTTAATTCCATGATAATCAAAGTTAGCAATCACGACAAATGGATCACAATAGTAGCTGAAAGTTAAATCCGTATTATTAAATAAAGTTAAAAATGTTCATAGGTATTTTGTTGATAAAAACATTATCATCGATTTGTAGTTTGTGCGCGGCTTATGTATTACATTAGGGATTACTGTTAACACTTTTATTGCTGGTATTGATAAATAATTAAGATATTGATTTAATAAAAATTTTTTACATTACCTTAGTCGTGTGTTAAAATAACCTTGAATGGAAGTGATAAACATAAAAATATGTTTATGGACTTATATCGTCTAATTTTTATACAGTATTATTTTTTTAGTCTTGCATGATGCAAACGCAGTTTCAATTTATTTACAATTAATTTTATTTGTCTTAAAACACACTTAAATGATTTCCATTATACACTGATGTGCGAAATCGATGATAGAGATAGCTAGATAGAATATTACCCAAGCAAAAAAAATACGTTAATATGAACCAGTCGGTAATAATATTCGGTCATGTAAGGATTAGTGTATCACCACATTGGACTATATTAAAACCATCAATCTGTACCACGGGCCCAGTCATCGGCGTGTAATGAAGAGGGCAGGATTAGGGGGCGAGAGTGCGGGGCCGCAGGGCCGCTACCGCGGGCATTCTCCGCCGATACCGCGATAACATCCGATAGCCGCTATCGGCGATAAGCTTTGTGCCTTCGCCGCCCCATCCATCAAGCAGCAACCTTTGCGTTCGGCCGACGCGACAAACTTGTAGGTAAATAGCGCAGTTAACATGTGTTACGATATCGGTACAAGCCACTTCAATACTCAACACTCCATTTTGATAATGCCGCTACAACGTTTCCTTTAATGTTGTTATGTAAGTTATAATGATCGCTATCAACAAATCGTGTACGGATCGTAGACACGTTGGTGCTGCAACGCATTTAAATTATCTTTTATAATGAAGTGCTACACTTAGAAATTACTCTTGATACAAGTAATAATTTGTTTAATACAGAACTAGTTTTGATTATAAAGGTAATTGGTGGTTAAAAGGTAACTATGGCAGTGGCAGTGGGAATTCCTGCATCAATGATTTTGTTGACCACTCAAAATTCTACTTGACATGATCTTGACATTACTTTGAAAATTATTTATTTATGGAATGCGATCATTTTGAATGAGAGTAATTTATGTTGATTTAGAAAAGTTATGTTATAAAAAGAAGCCCATCGAAATCATTTTCCGAATGAATAGTGATAAAGCATAAAAAGCGCTCGAGTCCGCAGTCAGCACACATCGCTGGAGCGCTGTTTGTGAAAGCATTAGATCAACAAGCGGGCTATTTGCTATCAGATTCACCGACGCTTTACTCAGTTTGCGTTCAGCTTTAAGTTTGTCACTCTGTGTGGTCCCTCTTACCAATTCTTATGAAATTCGCATCTTTTATCGGACGTACAATTTATAGAATATTCCAAGTATTCAGGATTTTGAATAACAAATAATAAAAATAACCAAGAAATAGAAACATAAGAAACCGATGCATCACGTATATGCATTACATCAAGAGATTCGTTTCTTTAAACGTAAAACGCATATGACAACATAAATTTACTAAAGTGGTTGTCTTTCTTTATCTCTCATATCTACAAAGAACGTCCTTGTTCTCTACAAGGCTCGCTAGTCGCTGCTTTCATTTGAATTGAAATAGCGACTTCACAGATTCTCTCACTAGGGTCTGAAGTATAAAAGTGTCAAAACATTTGTATGGATGTGACTAATGCAAATAGTAACGTTTTTTAAATACAAATAATTGACTAACTAGTTTTCCCCCCCGACTCCTATCGCGTGGAATAAAAAAAAAACAAAGTTATCATCGAGAACAAACATCCATCGATCCATCCAAACTTTCGCATTTATAATATGAGTAAGAAGTAAGATAACATAAAGGATTACTTACTGTCATCTGTGTGTTTGCGGTCCCTGCGCGGGCGTGGCGGTGCGTACAATGAAGACTGATCGACGCCCGAGCCACCTGAGGCAAGCGAGGAATGACCACTATCCCGGAACTCGCCCGTCTCCGCCCATACTGAAACAAAATGTAACAATCAATAATATTGAACATTTTATAAGCAACATGCAGGAAATAGCTGTGATATAACGCAGGATAGATTAAAAAAACAAAACACTGGTTTGAATTGGTAAATAAAATTAAAAAGAACGAAATGCAAGACATAAATTAGATGTAACACGAAATAAAATTGCACTGTTAAGTACAGTCCACGACGGAAGTGCATCACGTCGACTTATATGAAAATATTATATCAGTACTATATTAAGACGGCCATATTTCTCCATTTAATTGGTGCGAAAGTAGCCCGCATTTATTACAGAATAATCCTCTGAATTATTAGTATTAAAGCATCTTTTATTTTCTATAACGTGACGCCTGCGGAGTACAGCCAGCAGAGGAGGAACGCTTTAAAGGAAGTGTAAATTCAATTAAAGTTGCTAATAGCAGTATAATTTAACAAGTAAATCTTGACAAAGTAATGTGCTCGCTGAGCAACGATGACGCCCCGTCGCTTACGCGGTAATTAAGTGTCCCCGAACACTTGTTAACAAATTAGTCACTGGAAACGCGCGGTGTGTGCTTGCCCTTATTTATAGCCGCCACATGAGGCGCGAATACTAATCGACATCTATTCTCAATTAAATATACTTTATTACTGAAATTTATTTAGAAATTAGTTACTGTTCCCGACTTACATGACGGCTCAACGAGTTTATTTTGATGGATATTCTAAAAGGGTTCCGAACTTGAAGTTCAATAGGCAAGTAATGTTACCAGTAAAATTAGTACGCATGTAAATTAGTCCATTTTATATACTTTTAAGGAACATTTGAAAATGCTATACCATTATAATATGACGTCCCTTTGGAATAGAAACGACTCTAGTGTGTAGGTTAGAATACGAATACGTTGTGAGAAAATAATACAATCGTTTTCTATCTACATATTTCAAATGCCAACATAAATTGAGACATAATTCCGAATTTTTGATACCACAATGGATGTCAGAATTAAATTGTTCTATCTTTGAATAACTTCTTAAATGTTTTATTGGTTGTTGATAGTATGTAGCGATCTCTGACGGCCAACAATCCCGTTGTTTTGGAAAAAGTCACGCACAATGACAATTGACGCTGACAATTCTACAGATAATTGCAAATTAAAAAAGACCGAGAGAAAAAATGGCGGAAGCGAAATTGTATTTACATTTTATTTATGTCTTGTTTTAACGAAACATTTTTTTCTTTTGAAACCTTGGCTTTCCAATGTTTGCCTGATGAATGAATGAATTTATATTTTTAATTGAATTACAATTTCCTTCTTAATCGAAATATTCAATTCCAAATTTTATTTTACGAACCTAACATTAACAAATCAATAATAAGTGGAAATATAAAAATGGAATTTTTACAAGTGTTATTTACTTAAATTACACGCAAAATATTCTTACAGTTTACAATACCAAAATAAAATATCAATTATTTAGAACGCAAAACGTAAACGTGTTTTAAGAGCGTCATAAAGCAAACATAATTATCGCAGAGGACATAAATACAGCTAGCAAAAAGATATCGTTAAAATTGAATATAGACTAATCAGAAATATAAAATCCTAGCTATATTGCACGAAATATAGCTCATTTCTTTGCGCACATTGGAGAATGATGTAATAAAGAAGCTGACAGAAGTGCCCCCGAGCAGGTTTTTTATATTCTATGTCAGGCAAATCTTATCTAACATAGATGAACATTTGAATAACATCGAATTCTTGTAACTTTCAGTAATCCAATTAACGCATTGAAATACGAAATGCGAATTATAGAACAAAATATTAGTATTGTATAAGAAGCCATATGTGTCAGGGCTTTATCTCATCAGAAGAGCAAACGTCGGCTCGGGACGTACAAACGCAATGCAAACGACACACGTTCAAATACATTTAATGTTTGCTGGTTTGATAACAGGCGATAAGCGCACGCTCATTGTTTTATTGGGGGGCTGTAAAGCGCCATCTCAGCTGAACTTTACAGCGGACACTCGCACATAAAAGTCCTAACGGCACCGCACTGATTGGTATTGTCGTAAAGTTTCTATTTATTGTTTGTTGTGACGAGTTAATATATCGATGCACATACTGAAAGATTGATAACCAAGAAGCTGACATTTAAAGTTCCAAATACCCGGTAAATTTAATAAACTAACGCAAAGTCTACAAAGAAAGAAACATCTGTCCATTTAAACAGGGCCCAAATCACGAATTCAGTATTCAGTGACGAAATTTCAGATAATAATATCAAATATAAATTTGTGTATGAAATTCCGTAAATTAGAACATTTTCAATTATCATAATCTACACTAATTTTATAAAAAAGTTTGTGTGCCTTTATTATTAAAATTAATTTTATTCTTAAATACACTTAACACATTACATCGCGACTGTACAGCTGTCACAGCAATCGTATCAACGTCATTACGTGACGGTTCATAACTTTTACAACACGACACTAAACTGTTTTATTTTTATAACAACACACATCGTCGATGTAAAAACAATTGATTATAATATGTTTTTTTATTAATGGTTTCAACATGCCATAAGTGTAAATATAACTTTACAAATAATTCCCAATAACAATGACGATTCGATATTTGATAAAATCATTTTTTTAAGTACTTACATCTTAATTTTTTTGACCGACTTCCCAAAAGAAGGAGGTACTCAAGTCGTCTGTATGTTTTCTTTTATTTTTATTTTTTATAACACTTAGCATGCGGGAATACTTCGTACCGAATTACATATGCAGCGGGTGTTTTTTTAATCGCGGAGAAATTTGGTTTTCCAGAAATATCGCAATGAATCCAAAACTACTATAATATTATTTACCACGAATGTTGTAAATACGTATTTTAACGTGACCCGCGCTCCAGCGACATAGCAAATACGTTAAAATACGTTCCCCGCATGCTGAGTGTTAATAACGTAAGAAGAATAAGTGGAAGAACAAATCCGAGCATGTTCTTGAATTATAGAATACTGAATTTCGTTTTAGACGCATAACGCTTCTACATACAATTCTATTAAATGTTGTTCGATTCTTGATGTATAATCAGAAAGTAGTCATCTATACTAATATTATAAAGAGGAAAACTTTGTATTTTTGTATATATTGAAATAACTCAAAAACTACTGGGCCGATTTAAAAAATTGTTTCACCGTTAGAAAGGTAATTTATCCGTGAGTAACATAGGCTATATTTTTTTAATTTCACGCGGACGAAGTCGGGAGCAACAGCTAGTTAATAATAAGCAAAACAATTAAGTACTTAAGTGTATTGAGTAAAACAGTAATCGAACGTGAATTTCAAGCGATGCAGTCAACAGGAGTCTGCAGTAAATGTAGGCGTGAAGCTGTAAATAACGGAGGTAAAAAAAATTGTATGTAGAACATAAACAGAAAATATTGTATTTACATATGACAGATAGTCGCGTCGGTGTAAACAGTGATAAGTCCATACAATTTACGACCGAGACCCTGGCACTTTGTTAGGACTTTCATTCTTAAAACGCTAATACGGTACACGGAAGAGCTGGGATTGAATTTTATTTCCAAATTTCTATTACGAGCTAGTTAGTGAGTGAAAAATAATGAACGCTGACTGTCATCATTATGTATGTAATCGAATTACATTTTTTAAATTGTTAATGCCATATTCAAGACTAGCTGTTGCTCGCGACTTCGTCCGCGTGAAATTAGAAATAATAAAAAATCCTATGTTACTCACAGATAAATTACCTTTCTAACGGTAAGAGAATTTTTAAATTTGGCACAGTAGTTTTTGAGTTATTTCAATACATACATGAATTGAAAAAAACAAAAATACTGATCTCTCCTTTTTATAATGTTCTTAGTATACTTGTAGAGGTAGGAAATTATGAAGGACAAGCATACGTTTTCGTGAAAAATAAACCAACGATCTTAAGTAAATAAATTCTATTCATGATCCCAGATATAATAAAAAATGAATTTATATTTTCATTGACCTCAAAATTTAATATCTAGAATTTTTCATACAAATATTATTTTATAACATAATTTTCTTTACATGAGATTTACATCATAGTAAGAAATTCCCGTTAACCATACCACCCACAGTTATCTCACAAAAGTAATCCAAAAGCAAATAAATCGTAACTTCTGAAGACTTGTAAGTATTATAAAAATAAAATCTTACATCCAACGTGAACGGTCTACAAAAAATTTATCTTCAAGATACGGTGATGACTTTTAAAGGGAATTTTAGCCATACATTATAACAATTTCTATTAAATCATTTTGTTTAATTATAATCCAAGCTAATCGAATAAAATCTAACAATAAAAAACCTATAATGACATTTTGAATTAGAAAAAAATAATGTTCGCCTAATTCAATTAAAACAAATGCCTATTGATATAAGATTCTACGCAAACCAATTCGCTTTCATCTGTCTTAATAACAAAACAATCAAGGTATAACACTATTTTACAACCAATGAGACCGCCCAAAATACTACTTGACCTTAACAAAACGCACACAATGAAATGTGATCCTTAATCTTAGAGACCACCTCGGGCTACGACTGTTTAATAACATAATCCTGATAACGGAAGCATGTCCAAGAGCTCGTTTCCGGCTACAGAATGTTTGCTGACACGCTATCTGAACGATGTTAGTGTCTATCCAGATGAGGTGCATCCGGAGTGGACCGCTGTAATCCAAACGCGGTGATGGCGTGGATTAAAAATTGTCACCGCTTTTAAAACAGACAGGTTATTAATATTACAACATTTTTATTATTAGTAACATTAATTTATAGAAAGAATATTATAATCTATACTAATATATTAAAGCGTAAACACACACTTCTTTGTGGCGTAATATCTCCGCAATGACAGCATATTTTTGAATAATTCTTTTTTTATTAAAAAGCCTTACACGTCACGCGTTAGGCTATATATTTTCACGCCATTAAACTTAGAGGGTAAATATTTTGGATAAAAACCCTAATGTGGAAAAGGGACCATAAGTTGCTGCCAACATCAAGGAAGCAAGATTGCCATAGTAAGGTAATTGGTATTTTGACATTTGCAATTGAGAATTTGACAAATGTAAACAATAAAATAAAGTTTTTATAATTTCACGCGGATGAAGCCGCACGGGAACACCTAGTTTGTAATCAATTTGGTAGAGATTAATACACTCTTCTAGGTTATAGGCGATTTACACGGACATGTGTGATTTTTAAACGGCCAGATTCTTCACCACTGAATGTGACATTGTTCGTTATGCTAATGAGAACAGGAATAATATTAGCTTAAGAAAATTTTAAGTTAGACGCAAATTTGCTAGGCTAAAATAATTACGAATTTAACGTTTGTTATCTGAATTTGGAGCAGTCACATGCTATATTATAAATATATACGAATATGTTTTTATAGTTTTACAGTATAGCCTTGGAGACTAGTTGTTAAATATTCATATTACAAATATATTGAAACCTATATAGCTACAAGTTGTTGAAGTAAATTATTTGTTAGGAAGTTAATATAAGAATTGATAATACAATGGGTTATGTGAAACAAAGCAACATAATAAGCATTTTAAAGCGACGTGACAGTAACTAAATATTCATGACACAAAAACCGCAACAGAGTTCTAGTTGTGTAGCCCGCTTGCGTCCAATCGCCGAGCGATTCGAGAATTATCACTCAAATTAATGGCGTGTAAGTTATAAATGGCCGACGGATTAGGAGCGATCCATTTTATTCCTATTTTACCTACCGTAAAGAGCCTTCATTGAAAACGTACACAAATTCACGGGAACATCCGTTAATTTTCCCTACGCTTCTCTTTCACGCCTACAGAACAACGTTACTTCCATTTCACTCTAACGACCCTTTTCTCTAGCGCGATTCATCATCATTTCGCGGTTTGTTGATTTCCTATTCACGCTCTAACCATCGCTTCACGCCTCTTTGTAATATAACAGACTATTATGAATCTTTAGTTTTAAAATGCATTAAAAACGTAAACTGCAAAACTTCATGCAATATTTAAAGAAAATTTGTCCTCTTGTAGACTAATCGTGTAACTTTCTGTATAAAAAAGTAAATAGCATCATTTCAGAGTCCCGAGACGTCCTCAATTAGTATTCCAAATAGCCGCCGACATATCGTACACATAAATGTAAAGAGTGGACCGGTCGGGAAGCACGAACCGCGCATAACTTTTCAGTTCTCAAACAACATCTTCTTAATTTGAATCTTATACCTTTTGAAATAAGTGTCATTGTTGCTCGCGTAAGAAACGGGACTTCGCCCCAGACGCGGTTGCTATATCACCCATGCAATAACCGTCTTACGGCTCTCGCGAGTAGGTTCAAAATGATGGAGTCGCAGAGGGGCCGCGTGGAGTGCGGGACTTTGGGGCTTATGGTAATTGTAATAAAGCGGAGTGCAGCAGTTATGGGACGTGAGAGGTTCTAGACCAAATCCCAAGTAAGCTGTAACTTCCTTTTGGATTTTCGGAAGCCATTTATCAGTCTGATGTGGGCGTCTGGAAATTTTTCATGTTTCGTTATTGTTGCGAGCGACGTGACATACGCGCCGTTCAATCCGCGCGCTTCTATACACGTTACACATTCACCTTTCAAGGTCGTAGCTCTTCATACTTTATGTTTTGTTGCTCGTTCGGTCGTACATTCATAAACTGACTTTTTCCTTCTTTCAATTTATAAAGACGATGAGCGTTGTAATGGTGACTTGAGTTGTAAACATTTCTTTTAGTGACAACGTAAATCGTGATTATTGTTAGAACATTATTTACTACCTAAAAACCTCCTAATTTGGAAGAACCTTCAACATCCTCACATACAAAGACAGAGTGTAAACAGTCGTCTAGTCTAGCCTAATTGGCCGTAGGTTTTGTAAATCGCATTAGTTTCGAACATATTAAAGATATCTTGTCACTATTCAATTATTATAAACATTTAGAATGTAAACACTGCTATTATATTTGATGTAGATAATTTAGTGATTGTGGTACAGGGAGTACCGAGGGGCGGGCTAGTGCTTCCCAAGGCGCTCGTTACATCCAAAATAAATCAAATGCAACCCTTCAACCACAAGCAAATTACCGACCACCTGAGACTTGTAAAAACACCCATAAAATTATTAGAATTTTAGTGCGTTTAGTTTAAAGGGAAGTCTGTTAGTATAACGAATATAAAATTAAAATAATTATTGGATTTAATAATAAAAATATCTATTTTTCTTTATCTGGTAAAGGGCAGAGTCGTTTCTATCAAACACTACTTATAAATCTAACACTAAAAATGAAAGAACTTATTATGATGATTACAAACCGGATGTTCTAGAATTCATCTCAGACTAGCAATCGCAATCCCAGCGCCAATGTCTATATTACTGTAATAAAAAAGGTAACAACAAAAGCTAACGAGACCTCCAAAATATACCCTGTAACATTTTAGTAGTGATACAAGAAAATGAAACGAGGGAAGGAAAATTGGCTACCAAAAGAACATTCCCTCGCGCCGGTCGAGGGTGAAAGTGTTCAGAAGGCAATCACAGCTCCCATATGGACACAAATTACTTTTCCTATTCGCTCCGCAGATCCACTGCGATGACAAGTGGGATAGGGTGCCGCGATTTCGCCATGCGGTCATCTTATTATGATAGGGTATCATCAAACTGTTGTTTTTTAATTTGTTTTATGAAGGCAATATTTCTAACTTAATAAGAATGAATCATTTTTTATTTTTCTTTTGAATAGGACGTAAAATTTAACAAGAGGTTTTGTAACTTTCTTGATTGAGGGGTCTGGTCTTTATAGAAGTTAGTTAACATTTTTTTAAGCATCTGTTAATATTTAAGTTCTATATTAGCCGAAAATATCTAGATAGGTCTACCTGGCCCGGTGGACTATAGTCTAATTAAAGTTGCTGTCTTGTCATCATATCTACGCAAATTAGCATAGGAATTTAACATGATTATCTTTAATTCAGACATTATACGTTCAATATGTTTAAACATTTTCAAAGCTCTGATACAAAAAGAGCAACAAAATTTCGACATATGTCGTTCCGTTTCACGCGGGGGATTAGGAGCGCGTAAGCGACACTGCTGTGTACATTTTTCAATTTGCATAAATATTAGTGGGAGCTGTAATGTCATAAATATATTAGCGGTAACACAGATTTTATGGCTATTACAAAATATCACCCACTATTCGATGCGAGGGTGGCGAAAATACATTATGGTGCCTGCCTTAATATTCTCGCCCTTGTTTTTCTTATATAATTTTATGGCATATGGTAGAAATAATATTATGAAGGTAATTGACTACCTTTTAGGTATTATTCAAAATATAACCTTTCTAAAAAGTTTAACAAGGGGTTCGATTTAAAAGGATAGTTGCACACATCTGAGATATACAAGTGTGGTCGACTAAGACCTTAGTAACCCCAATTTAATGTAGGCTTCAGTTCTTACGTTACTATGCGAACTGACGAGAATAGGTAAACTTTTGAAATAATGTGAAGTCATAACATTACAATTACGATGAGTCCCTACACCGCACGCCTCGCGCGCTGTCATCCGCCATTGTTGTCAGAGCGCGTCATATATCACGTGACACGTCAACGTTTTATACAAACGCCCTGTCAGTGCTTAGAATATTAGATTCGAACCCGCCGCTGATATTAATGTTCTCGTGCTGGATAATAAATTCAATGTTACAGTATCCCACGCGTAACAGCCGCTCTATACGTTCATACTTAGTGAATGCTTCGAAAACATTTTAACAGACATAAAAGGCTTTTCTTAAATTACTCTATACCCCAAATCAAATACAAGTTTTAGGGCCTGTACCACCAAATTATAAATTGTCTGTTAATAATCCAACGTGTAAAATATGTGATGTATATCGGATTTTGTTTAGTTATCTGACAGTGACGTCATTTTTAAGCTATCTGAGCGTCTATCAGCCAGTGGTGGGACAAGCCCTAAAAATGCAAAAAGAATCCGTTGAGTTAATAATGGTAATGACTTAACTACGGTCAAAAACTTTACTCAGTGAGTAAAATTCACAGAAACGTATCACAGAGTAACCAAACGTGTAAAGAATTTATCAGCGGTTGTTATTCTAATGACTAAACGTGACACTTACATTGTATTTATAAAGCTTTAGTTAACTGACCTATTAAATTCCTTAAAATGTTAGTTTCTGTTCCTTATAAAAGTTTATCGTAACTACTTATTACCTAATACTAGAAGTGGCAACCAATAAATTTGATGTCAATAAAACTGTTGTTAAAGTCAATAATGAAGTTAAATACCCTAAAGGTAAATATTGTGAATGTTTTTTGGTTTCTCACAACGATCCACAATCGCAAGTCATAAATAAACTACGCATTGTTTAATAGTTGTTACTATAAAACCAATATTGTATTACAGAGTACAATCGTTGTTTATATTTACGGTTGCACGCACAATAGTGTCCGCGATCGGGGGGCTATTATGTCATATTTGTTCTATATATCTTTTGTACGGAGGGCGACGCAGCGCAGACAACAATTTGTCATAAAATAAAAGGATTTATCGCCCGATATGTGTACAATGCCAGCCACTCTTTAAAGACCGTTACTCTTCCCTTTTACGGTGTCAAATAAAATGTGTACGAACAAACAGTAATACCATGTGCTGAAGACAACGGCTTTGTTTCCGATCTCTGTTCCGCGAGATACAATGTTTAATGTCACTGAATTATACGAGTAATGTACGAATACGAGTTTTGGTTTGTAAGATGAAATTCTTCTATAAATAATGTAGTACTTTTATTATGTAAAAGTATAATTTATTCTAAAGCTTGTGTGGTGCATGACTGTTTTTATATACAATAAGGTGGGAAACGAGCAAGCGGCCACCTAAATCCGCCGAAATGGCGAAGCGACCGCTGCCCATA
>LD688971.1:6044394-6058474 GCA_003118335.3 Papilio memnon | reverse complement strand
CATCATGTCATGTCATTTTGACATTTGCAATTGATAATTTGACAAATGTTGGTAAACAATGAAATAAAAATTTATTAATTTCACGCGGATGAAGCAGCTAGTCTTTCATAACATAAATATGTTTAGGAGTTAAGAGTCAATAGGATTTAGCTAAACTAATCCAATGAAGGTGTCGTGCTAATTTCTTTTACATTTAAAAAACTGAACAACATACCTTTTTAGCATAAATGTCAAACGTTATCTGTGTACATGACACACAAAAAACATAACAAGGTCAAATTTCATTACAACCAATTCAATTAATATCACTAAATACACCTAAAACACTTATCTTTCTTAACGCTAATAACAATCTACTTGAATTTATTAATTGAAAACATTGAATTTATTTTATTAGTTTATCGTGAACGTCACTCGAAATAGAAATCATATCGGCATTACATGAAAATGAACAAAAACTACACGGTGTTACAAGCCGGCTGACATCCGACACGCAAACATTTCGACCGTATCTCGTGTATCGGCTGATAACATGATTTAACATTGTCAATAGCGCGATATTGACGGACTATCACTAAATATAGCATCGTGAGAAAGAATTCAGGCCACAACACCTCTCCGCTCGAAGAGTTCAAATTATATTCAACATTGTTTGTTCTACGATTCATTGGATAGTTAATAAGGGTCGGTTTCCACTGTCTATTCACTTGTATAAAATACTAGCTGTTGCTCGCGACTTCGCAAGCGTGAAATTAAAAAAATATAGCCTATGTTACTGATAACGTACTTTTTTAATGGTAAAAGAATTTTTGAAGTCGGCCCAGTAGTTTTTGAGCTATTTCAATATATACAAAAATACAAGTCTTTCCTCTTTATAATATTATATAAAATACTCGCTTTTACCCGCGACTCCGTCAGAGCTAAATTTAAAAAAAAACAAATGCAAGTAGCCTATGTGTTCGTCCAAACTGTCCTCTACATCTATGCAAAGTTTCATCAAAATCCGTTCAGCCGTTTATGCTACAAAGTAACAAACATCCATCCATCTAAACTTTCGCATTTATAATACTAATATGAAGAATTAAGTATGATTGTCAGCCTCTTACATAATCTTTGAAAAAGTGGAGATAGTAATACGTTTTAATACAAATGTAAATATGAAATATTTTGTTACTTTTTTTAACAACAATTTTTGGTATATTAACACAATACGTGCGATGAAGTGCTAAGTAAATATTATTTTTTTAATGTAATGACTAGGTCTGACCGAGGTGACGCAACAATGGAAAAAATCAAACAAAAAAATGGGACCCACCTGCAAGCACTACCTTTCGGATAAAAAAAATTTTTCAAAATCGGTCTACCAGGGCCGGAGCTATCGCGTAACACACATAAAAAATAAAAATAAAAAAAAAAACATACAGAGGACTTGAGTACCTCCTTCTTTTGGGAAGTCGGTCAAAAATATATTAAAACGATTATTTATTAATTTTAAGAATGGAAGAAAGGGTAATCTATCTGAGTGGAAAATATTGTAGGCAACTGACAAAGTTAACACATTGTTATTTGCTACGCTCATTAATACTAATTAATAGGCATAAGAAAATATAACAGAAAAGTCAACATTTTATATTATAACCAGAAAAAAAAACCTGGATGTTTCTAACTAGAAAATCAAGGTAACGATAAAATGTTCTTCAAAAATGGACTTGAATCATAATTGAGATAATGCAAAATTAAATTAATGGTAATACCATGCTGTACGCGCCTTAGAATTTTTTTAGCATAATATCTTTTCAACTCTGTCAATTTAAAACTAGACTAGTCATGTTATAAACTACTAGCTTTCACCAGCGACTCCGTCCGCGTGGAATTTAAAAAACCAAATGTCTGAACCAAAAGCCTATGTGTTCTTCCAGACTATCCTCTACATCTATACCAAATTTCATCAAAATCCGTTCAGCCGTTTAGGCTACAAACTCTAATAAGCATCCATCCATCCATCTAAACTTTCGCATTTATAATGTTAGTATGAAGTATGATGTAGAAATTATAAACTATTATAATTTCCATGAAGAATGTGCAACAAAGCAATAATTTGATAAATATCTCTATATTATTCCCATTATATTATGTTATTTTATCTGTGCTATAATTATTACTATCTGTGTTTTCTTAACCCTTAATTGCATCTTGTTGCCAAATGTATACATACCACGTTTTACGTTATTTTATTGAAGTCGTGTGGTATATGTTTCCGCATGCAATTTGCCGACCATAGATAAAAAATAATATATTGAGTGTTTTTTTATATTTTTTTCGTTATTTTTTATGTTATATGTACCTAAATACTTTCCAGGGCGCAATAAAAAACCATTCATTTAAGGGTTAAATATTATATTCCTTAAGCCGATGGAACAAATATTATGTGCCTATTTTACCTTTGCACGGACATTTGTTGATCGTTTTTAATATTATACATTTTTGAATATAAACAAATTTAACTCAGCGGTTTTAAAAGCCGTCGGATTCGCGGTTAAGAAATGCCTCTATTTTAGCCTATAACGTTACAAGTTTTGATATTATTAATAGGTAATATTCTTATATGAAATTTAAACTGATTATTTAATTTAAAATCAATAAGAATTATTATTTTTCCTACACGTTGTAAAATGTCTTGGTCTCTATAATACTGCAGTTGTAGATATTTTATGTTTAATTCAAAATATTAAGTTTTAAAATTCCTATAAGAAAAACGATTTTTGTACTCCATATGTTTAATATGGAGTACAAAAATCGTTTTTATATTTTTAAAGGATTTATTATGATTTAAAATGGCGCTTACTCAAATCAAGACCTTAAAGTTATGAAGTCATAGGTTATTATTGCATTGATATTTGTAATTTTTTAAATATTCTCAATATAGAATAATAGTCAAATAAAATGTCTACAAAGGTAACCAAGACTTAAATTGAGGACTTGATAAGTCAAGATATTAACCAAAAATCTATACAGAAAAAAATGTTTAAGAACGTTCTGTTTCAGAGACGTTTTCTCCATTTTCATAAAAGACTTCTACGATATTATTCTTCCATATCATTTTGTAGGGAATTGTAGGTTATATCGTTATTTTTAATTAACTATTGGTCTCTTTTATATAATGATTTTGTTTTAAACTTGGTTTCATGCAAAAATGTTTATTATAATTTTATTTTATATTTCATACGTTATTGTCTTTTGTAAACAAGTTTGTTGTTTTTTAATAAACATTGTCTATGAAAGAAACAAAATAAATGACAAAGAAATCTGTTTATCTGCATAACCTTTAAGTAATTAAATCCTAACATTTTCTATATCTTTTTACAAACTGAGAATTGTATGTAAATAACTAAACAAATCGTAAACTTATGTCAGAGTTGTATTTTTTCGTTGAGAATTAATTACAACATTGTGAAGGAATATAAACTTAGGTTACAACTGATAATTGCCATTAAACGATAAGCAACATCCGTGATAAGACAGACTTAACAGTCTCATAAGGTACTCACTTTAGAGAACAAAGTTTTGGTGCTGGAAGGTTTTGGATGCAGAGTTGAGCGGTTGCTCGCGAATAGTTCACAGCGAGCTATCAGGAAATCCGGCGATATCCTGCATAATCTAGCAGAAGCCTTGGGATTACTGCGTCCACCCGCGACCGCGCGTCACCCACAAACGTAAACACACCAGAACAAAAACCGAAAAATCAACCGTAACCGATAAATCAAAGCTCACGATCGCGTCGACGCCGCTCATCCGCTAAATCCGGGCGGGATCGCGTAAAAAATACTAGTATTAAAAACAGTCTTAAGTGGGCTTACGTTCGCGGCGCGGTACGACCCGCGTCGGCTCTAATCTCGGCCACTTCCCGGCGCAATTTGAACCTAACTCCACCACTCCATACATCACCCGGGGGCGGCCGCCCACCGCGCCGTCGCGCGCCCTCTACCGACGTCTCCTTCGCACATGCCGCTTGCACGTCTTGCCGTTTCGCTCCTGCTGAAATCTCGCAGCGCTGAAAACTCCGCGGCGGTGAGGAGAGGGGGGAGCGCAGTCAGCTGGCCGAACTTGTGCGGATAAAATCGACTTTTTATCGGCTCGCTGTGACGCCTCGTGACGTCACTGTTTACTTTTCCACGCCGCGGACACTGCACTAACGGCGAGCGACGCGACGTGCCTATTGCATCACGGAAACTTAACCCGTGGCGTCCTTGATGTCGAGTTTGTTAAAAAGTTATTAAATCTTTTTAAATCCAACTTAAATTTAGTGGAATCATTATTTTTCTTAAATGCATAGGTTACATGTAGCCCTGCATAAATGTGTGTGGAGATAATGTCGTGTCTAGAGTAGTGCGGGTAAGCTAAATTTAGCGTTTAAAGTTTGTACGAAATCTCAAAATACGTTTGGGTGGTGTAGCACAAATAATTGCAGTTTAAATGCGGCCTGCAGCCGCGTCGCCCGCAATAAATAAAGCGGTGTAGCGAGCGCAACGTAAACAGATCGCGAGCATTAACCGCGCCGGCGTACATAAAGAGACCGGTATAAATATAAAGTTCCCACTCGCCGCCGAGCAAACTTAGCTAAACAACGCCATAATTGCCTTCATTACTTAAATTACTGAAATTATTTATTCAAAAAGCTGGCAACACCGTGGCGCGGGGAGCCCCGCCCACTCGGGGAGCGCGGCCAATGGCACGCTCCGCGAAATACCGGGCGGGCTTCGTACAACATGGCTGCCGCGGCTCGCTACAGCCTTTTTAAACGTCCCAGGTCTGCAGACGAGGTTGGCTTCGATGGCTTTTCGTTTTCCCTGTGTCTGGTGGCGTGCTTGTTTGTGTGTTTAATTGATTAGCGTTGTTAATTTGTGTGTGCGAGGCGGTGCGGAGCGGAGCTGAGCCCGCTCGCCGGACTACGCCCCGCGCCGACGGCAACTGACCGACGGCGACAACTTATCGATTTGATGCGTAATGATGATTGATCGCTAGGTATTTTAGTTTTAATTTATACTTTGCGACCTGTTTTTTAATTCGGTAAAATTATCTTTATACAAGAAGTTAATTAGAGATAAGTAATTTTTATTCATATTGAGATAATAAATCTGGAATGTTTTTCTTATTTATTATTATTAAATTAGTTTAACTTATTTATTAAATTAAAATAAATAATAAGTAAGTTACTAACGTATTTGTCTAACTACTTTACACAAAAAGTCCTTTTCACCAAATTTGTGAAGCAACCACTTAAATATAAAACAAATTACAATTAATTACGTATGAATGTTTGATTGTTAAATATATACGTTACGTTAAATTTTATGTTTTATGTTTATGGTTATAAAGTTCAGTATATCATCGTTTTCTACTTTTTTTATAAAAAAAATAGTAAATTATTTAAGCACTAGAAAATATAGGTACTACGTCTATTTTATTCAACTTTATTATCACTGTGTGACAAATTATTGTAATAAATATTTAAATGTAATAGATATAAGAATAATAAACATTTTTATGATGTTTAAGCTTTAAGCTTTGTTTTTAAGATTCCTGTATTTATAATAAAATTATTAAAAATATTATTCTTTTAATATTTTAGCAATACCTACCTTGCCTGTCTTTTAACAATTATGAAAGAATTATTTTTCAATGTTCTGAAATGATACTATTTAATTGGCGCTCTTTAAATTACTACATCGTGTTGGAAAACAATAAATAACTTAATCTTTGAATAAAAAAAACACTATCATGATTAAAGAATCAAAATCTCTTTTTATTGGTGGAATGTATACCTGTACAAAAACTGTCATTTAACTATTGTCATCTGTCTTATTCTCACATAAAAAAGATATAGTAATTGCAGCGAAAATTCCCAGTTAAGTCTATCTACAAAACATATAGAAACTTAAACTCTGATAATAGCAATAACAATGGCAATGAGATGACTTTCCTTGCAGTACGAATGTCTGATGGGATTAATAAATCCTGGATTTATAGCTACGTACAACCTCGTAGCCTGGGTAAGTCTCAAATACAATGAACGATAGCTTCCAGTTTTCAGGAGACTATTGAATGTGGGCACTAAATATCTTTAAGGTAAATGCAATACACTATGTAAGTAAGGTGGCTTAATGTAAGTTTGTGATGCAGGCGCACACCTTTGACTAAATTAACGCACAACTGTTGTGCGATTGTCGATTGTTTTCCAGCCAATTCTACTGTTTAGATCGACCTAGATAAAAGCTCATAGGTATCAAAGTGCGACTAAACAGTTGGACGATAGATTAATCAAAGGTGTGCGGGCGCTCTTATGGTGTAAAAAATAATGCTATCGATAAACATTTTTGTTTGTTATAAACGCTAATAAGATTCTGACAATGTAAATGAATCACTTTCTTATAAAGATTGAAAACGCAAGTATACGCGTGCAAATAAAAGTAAAATGAGAATGTCCCCGTTTCCGTTGTAAACACGTCAACGTGAATGATAATCATTCAAAGCTGCAGCATCGCGGTCTCACAGCGATTTGTCTGATTAATCGTGCGTCGCAGATGTCTAGCCAAAAATAAAGGGCATTTAGGGTCGATAGAGCGCGGAATAACAGGACCGTCCCCACTGACAGCGCCTAATGGATAGTGTTCATGCCCTTTTTTATTATGATTGCTGTTTTTTTGTAGAAACAAACAACCTGATGTCCATTTGTAACAATTGATGGATATGTTCAGCATCATCTCTACTAAAAAGTCAAATAAAACGGTTGGTTGATAGTACAAAAATACTAGTATTTTTAACATTGTTATCAGCTGAGCGTCTTTTCGAAACTAGCTTTTGCACGCAATTGCGTTTATGTTAAAAAAATAACCTATGCCACTCAGTTATAACGTACCTTTCGAATTTAGAATCTGTTGTTTTTAAATTTTTTCGTTATGTACAAAAATACAAATCTTTCCTATAGACGGAGAGGCACTTTTTATTTTTTCATGACTTTAAAGTACCTAATCATCATAGCATTCATTCGAAATTTGAATAGATGATGGAAGTACCTACGAAATTATCAAGCAAGATGGGTCTACAGTTCGCTTAAAAAAGGGGAGTATGCCCAAATGTGTTACGAATATATTTATTTATTTATTTATTTATTTATTTAATTCTTTTTGCACAAAATTATATACAAACATTGAATTTACTGTATATTGTATGTATATAGGGTCAAATCGAAACACACTTGCTATATTTCTGCTGGTCATTGTACGTCTATGATTCTTTACCAGTATACACTGTATTATTACGTCATATAAAATACATCTGCGACCGATATTTAAGGATGTAAATTCTCATTTATACTGGGTTGATACATTTTTCCATCTATTTTATCATTATCTATGGATTAGTGTTAGGTTGAACTAAGCTTCAAAGGAGCAAAGCTCAAGTTACGTAGTTCGGAAACGCATTTCATGAAATTATCGAACCAAAAGTACTAAGGAACGATTAAAAGTACCTGGGAAACCTGCCATTAATAATGATACCTAATTTCAGTCCCTTTCCCTTTTCACCTCTTTCCTTAGCAGAAAGGGATGTGTGCGGAGCACATATCCTCTTAATGTGCGTCTCCTTCTACTTTGGTTAAGGGTAGGCAACGCATCTGCAATTGCGGATGTCTATAGGCAGCGGTCGCTTCGCCATTTAGGCGTTTTCAGGTGGCCGCTTGCCCATTTGCCACCTTATGACATAAAAAAATACACTTAACCGTTGCCTAACCCCAACTAAATTCATCCCACATGACATTTTATAGCATATATGCATTTATAATGTATTATAACATATCAATTAATTAATACGTAATTAAATTTGATAGGCGATTCATTTCTCATATAATTTGGCGCTAATGGGAAACAATTTGCATGATCTGATTGCAGTCATTAATGTATGTATCAAGCCTCTAACGACATAATTAAACTTTATATTGCCTGCTTAGTACATTATGTTGGACGTAACCTACGTAACTAGGCACTAAATAGGTCTTAGGTCAACAATAATTGTAACTACTAACAATAACAATTAATTAGTGATTTCTAAAGTTACCTAAATCTATAATAGATTTACAAACAGAAACTTAACCCTATATTATCGAACAGATTGCATGTGTTCACGTCCATTAAGAAAACCCTGTAAAGAACATCTTATAAGACGTCATAAGTTTTAACTTTAGTTATTTGGAGCATAATAAAATCACTTAAACGGTAAACATCTCTACGTAATACAGTACCAAAGGAAGCTTACGTAAATGTGCATAAAGTGCGAGATATATCGTCCGCTAATGTCATCGCTGGTGCCTCAGCCAGTCTGCAGTCGGAAGATTACTAACAGATTATCTATAAGAACATAATCCGTCCGGCGTCACCGGCTGAACTTGACCGGGTTTCACCCGCACTACACATATGATGCTCGTTATTACGATGAATGGTCTCAAGTGTCATACATAAAATGACAACAAGATTAAAAATGTAGGTGCTTAAACAACTGTCTTAGAAACACGCCTGTCTGGGATAATCAAGCAGCGGCAGCGAGTAAATTTTCTGATAAATGCACATCCTCAATACCAAAAGGATTGTAGGCTTCCAAAGAAAGAATATGCTCCCGTCCTGAACTAGGTATATTATGTTATAATGGTTTGAAAATACGGTAGAGGCTAATGCTGCCAAAAAAAATAGCTTTAAGTGTGGTACTAATTTGGTCCATAGTAGATTCTATGGTAAAATTCAATTAAAACTCTTATAGGATTTGTTAAAATCTTAACATAACTATAGCAATAATTTACTTGATAGCAATATTCCGTTAATTTAGGGAAAGCCTAGTTTTAGGCTCTATTTATTTCTGGTTCATCTATATCTATACTAATATTATAAAGAGGAAAGATTTGTATTTTTGTATTATATTTTTGTATGTATTGAAATAACTCAGAAACTACTGGACTGATTTCAAAAATTCTTTTACCGTTAGAAAGGTAATTTATCTGAGAGTAACATAGGCTATATTTTCTAATTTTACGTGGGTGACGTCGCGAGCAACAGCTAGTAATAATTATAACAAAAGAATGACGTAAGAAAGCAACATATGTCAGTCACACGGTAGCGTTTTAAAATCCATATTTAATTTCACATAGATTAGGTAATGCATTTTTATCACTAGGGCCATAAATTAAAATAAATCTAAACGGTTATCGGCGACGTGGCACGCCGCTGTGCTTTTGATTAGATACAAATTAAATGTTGTTTGTTGTCGAAAAAATTTTAAGGAAACCTTTATTAAAATATAGGTAATACGTAAGTATTCATATATATTTTATGTAGAATATATAATTTAAATCATGACATATGATTTTTTTTATATATTTAGGAACATAATTACATCTTGAGTAACGTACGCTCAAATGTGAAAGAATTATTTATTGTCCATTAACTTTTTATTCCTTAAGTAAAGTTTATCGTTAATGACTTTAATTCCAAAATTTTCCGCTGAAATATAACCAACACGGGTAACGTAACTTACCCGACCGTCACGATTTCCCTCGGCGCTGTCTGTTTACAATTGCCCTACTTACCGCTAATTTATTCACTTGGAATATTCAAAGCTGTAGCTCCCAATATTCATTTAAATTTTCTAATATACAAAGCACAAATTCCTGAGATAATATTTTGTTAAATTCGCGCAATATTGTGATGTCTCAAACAGGGTGACCATAATTCATCGCGAACGACTAAAAACATTATTACGAAAAACCTTTCAATAATATTCTTGATAGATTCTGATCATTTCACGAAAAAAAAACTTCTTATAAAAGTAGCAAAGGTTTTTTATGTTTATTTATTTATCGTAAAGGTACACCAATTGCATGTTCAAAGTTCACAACCAGATTAAGTATAATATAGACAAAGAAAAACACAAAATCAGAAGAACGCACAGATGACAGGCGTACACAGCGCTCACAGGATTTTTTTTAACTATCACTCATATTACACACACACATATTAAACAAAAAACGAAAACAAAACAATAAAATAAAATTTAATAGTGTTACTGGTGGTAATTTAAGCCGAGATCACTTTTTGTTAATTAAGGTCGAAAATCGCGTTATAGAGTCCCGGAAAATGTCAACTTCATGACAACCATTGTTTGAATCATAAAATAGGTGATGTTATTTTCCTGGTCATATCTAGTTTACTACAAAACAGGGGACAGGCAAAATGATCATGGTTTAGTTTAGTTATATTTCAACATAAGAATTTAACCGCCGCGCCGATCCCATCATTACAAAATTCAAAGATACAAATCATGGTCACAGTACAGACTTAGCGAAATGATCCCCATTATTAATGATTCCAGTTCTCTAATGAAGTGAAATTATGCAGCTTCGGTATGTCTGTGATCACAACACAATGGGCACGATTCTTGCTTGTGATGCCATCTTGAGATAAAGGCTTTCTGTTAATTCTTGAACGACTGTCCTATTCTCTGCGTTTACTTGACGTTCGGATAGTCTGGTAAATAAAGATATATTTATATATATTTAGGTTATTATTAGTCGGCGTTAAATTTAAAAATAATAAAAGAAATAAAAAAGGAACCCAAGTTACTCACACATAAATTACCTTACTAACGGTGAAAGATTTTGTAAAATCGACCGAGTAGCTGTCGAGCCTATTCATTACAATCAAACAAACAAAGTTTTCCTCTTTATAATACACTAGCTGTTCTCGTGCGGCTTCATCCGCGTGAAATTATAAAAACTTAATTTTATTGTTTACAATTGTCAAATTATAAATTGCAAATATCTAAATGACATGATATTATTAGACACCATGGCAATCTTGCTTCCTTGATGTTGGCAGCAACTTATGGTCTCTTTCCCACATTAGGGTTTTTATCCAAAATATTTACCCCCTAAGTTTAATGGCGTGAAAATATATAGCCTAAAGCGTGACGTAAGTGTAGGGCTTTTTATTAATAAAAGATTTATTCAAGAATATGCTGTAATTGCTGACATCTTAGGCAACAAAGAAGTGTGTGTTTACGCTTTATTATATTAGTATAGAAATATAGATTTCCATATAAATTTATTCATATTAATATTCTCAGACTACACTAACCATTTAGTAAGTGGTAAATCGCATAATGATGACTATGTTTATTTCACTTTCTTATTCGAATCGGTTTTCGTTATTTTCGTAACCAGCCAAAGAAAATATTTTAGCAATCATAAAACTCCGTCCGCAGATAATGCTTGAGAAAACGGCGTCCTGTAATTAAGAGAGGTCGCCGTAAGCCTATAAAAACAGAAGGAAGGACCTAAATTAATTTGGTCGGCACAAGCCTTGAGAAACTTCGCAAATTGAGATCTTATCTTTTAATTCCTTTACGACTCAACGTCTATTGGTTTAGTAACTAAGTTTGTTGGTCGTTGTTTAACTCGATAAACAATTTAAAACTGTTATTTTTTCATATAAAGATCTATTAGGATTGTCAATTGACTATGTAATCTTTGTGTCACCATGATAACCTATAATATTTTGTTAGTTTGACTATTTTCTATGACGCGAGAGCATTACAAGTAAATTTTTATTAATACCTCTCGTTTGTTGCCTTATCCTATAGCAAACCTGAATAACGATCTATAAAAGGCTCAATCTATGCTTATATCGAAATAATTAAAAAATTACTGGGCCGATTTGAAAAAAAAAATCACCAATAAAAAGCTGTGTTATCGCTAAGTAGCATAGGATATTTTTTATTAAGTACTAGCTGTTCACGTGCGACTTCATCCGCATGAAATTATAAAAACGTTATTTTTAACACCTGTCAAATTCTCAATTGCAAATGTCAAAATACCAATTACCTTACTATGGCAATCTTGTTTCCTTAATGTTGGCAGCAACTTATGGTCTCTTTCCCACATTAGGGTTATCCAAAGTACTTACCCCTAAAGATTAATGGCGTGAAAATATATACCCTAAAGCGTGACGTAAGCGTAGGGCTATTTATTAAAAAAAAATATTTAAAAATGTGCGGTAATTACTGACATCTTAGGCAACAAAGAAGTGTGTGTTTACGCTTTATTATATTAAGTATAGAAGTATATATAAACTTTATGTAACTACACAATGTAAAAATAACTTAGTCGTAGTTAAAATTATAAGTAAATGAATAAACATAGCTACATATCTAAGTGATTCGCGTTGTAACAGAGCGACAATGGAACCTGAACCCGTGCTTAATTACCGACCGGAATCAATAAAGCGCTGCGGCCCGGCTGTCTCAAGCCTGCCTAGTGTCCGCACACGTTGTACTTTGTGCGGGACTGTCTTGTTTCATAATCACTTGTGTCTTCTTGGCTATATGAAAGCCTGGTCATTTTTTGTATGAATTTTTTAGCCATTATTCACTAAATTTATATTGCCGCAATTCATAACAAAACCGTACTAGTCGTAGACATTCGATAATAGTAACATCTAACCTTTACCAACGAATTTCAGTGGACTCTTGACACTTTCCACCCCTTCTTGCACAATATTTATCTACATTGAAATAAAAAATCTGTTTGGTAAAGAACATTAAACGAACGTTTATTTAATTTGTAAAACAATTCTACTGTAAACCTTTCATCCATTTTACCTAGTTCTAATATTAGTAGAGTCTAGTATCAGAATTTAATGTCTACATTTATGTGAACTACAATTTTTATGTCCCAATTTCCAGACAGTTACCACAGTCGTCCTAGTTCGGAATAGTTAGTGCGTCTCAATCACACGGCTCGTAAAGCTGCCGCTACGATAGTTGCCGCTCCCTGTTATTTCCACTACATATAATTACGATTAAATTTACTGCTTTTATTGCGCCCCGCCAGCACTGTCTGCATATAGTATTGCAGCCAACTACCTTAGATACCGCTCTTACTGGATTAAGACATTAGACTAATTAATACTAAACTATACTATCTAATGGAATTAGTTTCATTTCTTATGTTGGTACTTGGAGTTCGGCATTAATTTTGTTAAATGGAATAAGTAAGCCATTTTGTTTTGGCCCTTCGAATTTAGTAACCAAACTTGTTCTTGATATTAAATTAATGTTCTATTACAGCCTACAGTTACCGTCGAATTTTCAGTCAGAAGAAACAAGATTTCTTTGAAATCAATCCAACTAATTCACGGAAATATACCCAACAAAATTATGATAGTGAGGTCTACAGTATAAATCAATCCGATTCCCGGGAGCGGTGAAATTAGCGTGTAATACTTCCTGTTAGAATTATAAACGCCCCATTCTTCGGTAAATGGATGTCGTGGCGCTGCTGCGAGGTCTGTAAGGCGAGAGCACGCGGCATACACGCGACGAGCACGCGGCGTGCAAGCGGCGGACACGCGCTGAGCGACAACCGCGCGCCTTCCGTAAGTATTAACCACCCGTATAGTGACCATGTAAAAAGAATACATCAGGAGATATCCGAGTTCTAATGATTTCTTTGCTAAGGAATAATTGTAGTTAGTAGATCTGCAACTTCCAATTTACGTAGTTCGTTTATGTTCATCGTGTTCAGTCATTTATGTTCCTTGAATCTTATCTAATAAAAAAACAATTATGCCTATAAATACTTCTAACTACTAAAAACTCTTTTTTGAATACAGGTTTTTTTATTACAAAGGTTTCAATTTTTATCTCAAAAACATTGTAAAGTAAAATATAACAGAAAAAGAACGAATATTTTCCCCAATAGGTATCCATTGAGATTGGTGTCCCCAAATTTCATTGTATTTATTTTCTAACTGTCCTCTCATTCGTGTGACATTCGAATCCAGTTTAGATTTCATCAGGAGCCGCCCTCGTTGCGTCCGAACAAACACACAAACAGATTGCATTATTATTTAATTGTTTCGAGTGCTACTTTCTTTTGTTAGTATAAAGATTATGATAACACTGATCCGATGTGCTTTTGTCTTTGTTTATATTGTCTATTCCCAGGACACTTTAAAACTATGAAACTCAAAATTAAATT
>LD688971.1:6031554-6044253 GCA_003118335.3 Papilio memnon | reverse complement strand
TATCCTCTTTCACATAATCCATCCATACTTTCTTCGGTCTTCCTCTTCCTTTGTAGCCATCCACATTCATTTAAGTAACTTATCAAAGACGTGACTTTCAATAACTTTGATTAATAACTTCAGTTTGTAACTCGAAGTTTAAGCAACCTACCAATCACTGCATAAAGTAATCATTTATAACGTCCATCAGTGTTTAGTTTAACGGGAATTATATTTAGAAGTCAAAAACAACATAAATTTATCAAAAACCAGTGCATCGCTAACGGGCTATCGGGCTATCTGGAGTAATGCTGGTGGGCCATACATCAGTTGTTCCATTCTGATGTTAATGCGCCCGCCGCCGCTCTGCGCCCGATATTGTGCGTCCCTTCCGCAATAACAAATGTTTATTTTATACACAACGCCACTAACAATAGTGCGCAAATACCTAGACACCGTAAATGTTCGCGCGATGCGATTTAGATGGTAATGCCCCCGCAGTAATAATAACGACCGTTTGTTGTAATTTCACTGTTTATTCGGATTGCGGTCCGCTATTGTGAATTTAGGGAATATTGTACACTTTTGTTATTTTATTTTGATATCCTATAGAATATGGAGACGAGTTATCTTTATTAATTGTGTTTTTTGTGTAAAAGTATAAATCATTAATTGAATAATTTACTAAATTACTAATATAGTTTTTATTACTACTTGATATAAAAATTAACGAAATATATTTTACTAGCAGTTGCTCGCAACTTTGTCCGCGTAACCGCGTAACCGTTCTAACGGTGAAGGATTTTTTTTTAAATCGGCCCAGTAGTCTTTATTATAGTTATTTCAATACACACAAAAATACAAATCTTACCTTTTTATATTAGTATAGATAGTGAAGAGTGTAACTTACTTCAGTTTTTGTGGATACTTATCTACATTGAATAGATATTTACTTTATTTAAAGAATAAATCATAGTATATACGGACCTGAAAAGGCAGTAAACAAGAAACAAAGGGGCCGCCTACATGTTTAATTCGATATTTAAAGGTGCCTGCGGGAGGCACCTGACAGCGCCCATGCATATTCATATTGTGTGATTAATCACGCTCCAGCGTACCCCTGACTCGATACCTACAAGATACTTATACCTACAGACACCCTTTTGTTAACGATGTTGCCACAAGACAATATTTTTTTAATAATAACCAGTTACTCAAAGCATTTATTTAACTAAAAAGGTTTAACACGTTTAATTTTCGTAAATTATACATTTATTAATGGCTACTACCTAATTTAATAGACTCTAAAGTAATCATCGTATCTTACAAATTAGGTTAGAAATTAAATTAGAGATTTCAATTTAAAAGTAATTATAGCAACACTGTAAATAAATAAATTCGCGCCTAAATTCAGAAGATAAATGTGGATATATGCTAATTAGTAACCGATTGTCATATTTTGTTATTACACTTTAACGAAGATGTTTGACAATTTAGGAAGGCTCTTGTTATATTTGAATAACCAGTTATATAAGAAACAAAACAAATTTAGTATTACTAAACGCGGACGTTGGATTAAAAAGAAATTAAAATTGAAACGTTCATTCATAAATTCACAAACTAAAAAAACTACTTTCACACTACAAATATCAGTATGATTTATTAATCTATTTTAATGAAGGGGAGCATACGCGCGTGCCCACGATTTTTTACGTTCCTTTCATAAAAAAGTAGTTTACAATGTCAACTCTAAATCCTTCCATCGTATACAAAAAAATATTAGCATACGGAATCCATATTGAAGTCGTCCTTTCTTGTGAGCCTACATCTGTCAGTGGGCGGATGAAACGCGAGATGCATTCGACTTTTATGCAAATTGACACACTTTGCCGGGTATTAGTAATATTATTGCAATTCGGTTAATGCGATTACACCCTTTAATACATAGTAATGAGCAAGGTAATAACATTTAGTCTAAAATTTGAATGTGTGTAATTCTCTGATGTTGATAAGACTTGTTGACAGCCATCTTAAGAATTAAATTGGCAATCATAATTCAGAACAATAAAGCAATTTTTATATCTAGTTACATATTGGTACCATATTATACACTACTGATTACCCATCGGCGTCAATCACGAATAAAGTGTTGTCATGTGAAAAATTAAGTGAATTCCGTGGAGTGACAAATTAGGCGGTTCAGGGGGATGTGCGGGCGGCGAGGGACGAGGGGAGTCGCGTGCCGCGGTCTCGCGGGACCGCTGACGGATTGCGGGCCGATTGCGAATGACGCCAACGTCCGATGTTCCCCCAATCGTCAACAGCTTGATGCTTTGATGTCGACTGTCCGATGACACTGATGTGACTCCTGACATATAGTGGAAACATTATCTTAAACGGCAAACGTGAGTTATTAAAATCAACTAAAGGGATGCCACATCTCAAAACACAAAAAAAAACTTTAACCTTATAATCTAAACTTAGCTCTAAAGGTATGAACATGTATCATGAAACGCCTTTAGATTGTGTATACGATGTATGACTTAAAAAATTAACTTTTGGGTAACGTTACGTAAGTGATATGAGAGATTGGTTTCTTTTAAAAACCTTTTACAGTACCTATACATGTGACATAACTAATATTTACGCTAGAACTATGTAATCCAACAAACGCACACAATAAAAACGTATTCGTATACAAAAACAAACATTTTTCATCTATTAAAAGTGCAAACAGAGTGTTTGTACAATTTTTTTTCATTTACTCGTAACCGTTGGGGCGCAAAAAGGTAAGTGATCGCGGCATATTTTTCAGTGCGAGCAAACACACTCTCCATTCATCGGCACAATGAAAATATTGGCCATTTATCTTTCCGTTTTTCCGGCGGACCTGTCGCGGCCGGTCTGTCGCCGCCGGACCTGTCGCGCCCGCACGCCGTGTGCTGTGTGCATTGTCAATGGAATTCATTTATCGCGTTCGCTGATATGTGAAATCACTATTTCGTTTTGATGCCCGTTGATCCTTTCCAATTTTATTGTTTTTGCAGTACAGTGGGTACGTAAATGTATTTTTCCCTCGCTTCGTGTCACGAATGTCGTATTGACGCATTACGGAGAGACCATTCGCATTGTTTGAGTTTATCAATAAATAATACATACATACTCGTACATGCAAAAGTTAATACAAATAAACTTCTCAAAGACACATAAATAGGTGAATTAATATGAGCACATTTTTTAACTATTAACATGCGTATTTTGTAACATTTTGGCTGACTAAATGTTATAAGCGAACAAAAGAGTAATTAACAAATTAAGTCCTACACAATTACCTAGCTTTACTATAGTTGCAATGACTAGCAAAAACGAGGGTCTAAAATATCTAAACTAAATATTAACACTCAAACTGTTAATCAAAACTACAACAATAGAAACATTTTTAGACCATTTTATAAATAATTTGATTAATCAAAAGAAATGGTAAAACTAAAGTGAAACTTTGAAACTAGTTACGCCATCTATTGTCGGATAGCGAAAGCTTAAGTAAAAACTTTTCGTCGATAGATGTCCTTTTTTTAACGTTTAACGTTAAAACAGTGGTGTGGATGTTAATTTTTAAACATCGATGTTTCTAAAAGTTAAAAGATTTGTATAAATTTCAGAAAACATGGAGAGTAAGATAGTAATGAATTTGTAAGGGTAATTAAATCGATATATATAGTGTAAAAAACTATAAATAAAAGTACTCAATTGTATCAAAAATATTTATTTCCTCCACGTTAGACCCATACAATAACCCATAAAATATAAAATACAAAAGTAACAAAAATACAAGAAGTAAAAAAAAATAGAAATCACAGACATCAGTTAAAAACTAAAGAGTAACACGGTTAGGAACAGAAGGAATGCTTTTACTGAACGTAATATTATAATCCAAAAGTGGGCGCACACCTTTGACTAAATTATCGCACAACAGTGCGATTACCTTGTTTCTCAGCCAATTCAACTGTTTAGTTACACAACTTAAAACCGAGTAATGTGTGCATCTCCATATAAGCTCATAGGAATCAAAGCGCGACTAAACAGTTGTGCGATAGTTTGTCAAAGGTGTGCCCGCGTTCTAATATTGAAAAGTATTACTGCAGCGAAAACCCACTGTAACATAAGACAACACAATTCTAATCATTATTTCCTTTAATTTAAATAATGACAAAGAAATAAAAATGTACATTTAATTTCATTTTATACACTTGTGACAGATCTACCTGTCAAACAGGTTACCCGCATTATTTGAGCAATTTGAATAAAAAAGTAATCTTAGGCGAGTATACACATGCCAGCAGCTGGAACACTGACATACAAACTACTCCTTTTTACTGGCATGTGTTCTCACCCTTGTCATGAGTAATATTGTAAAAATTTCTTAAACCTATAACAATTTAAGATTAATCCAATAAATAAAATAAAATTAGTCTTCAGGTAAATCTGTGTTTAACTAAATAACACTAATTTTATTTTATTTTGTATTTTATCACATAAAATTTATATTAGTAGAATAATTTCCTTAATTTATTTGCATTGATAAAACATTTTGAGCAGATCTTTATTACTAATTTAACAAAAATGTTCAGGAAAAAATGAAAATATTTTCAAAGATCCCTAAATTAATCCGAGTTCTTTAATATTAAAGGCGTTTCTAGTAAAGTTTCTAGTAAAGTTCTCCAGGGCCTTAAGTCATCTTCCACTGAGCTAAGTCACGCGGCTTAAACCTTATTTCATTTAACATTGTTATGGTATTTGTGGCCACTTAAGAATATGATAATCGACCATAAATATAAAAAAACACTAAAAATTGCTGAAAAATATGGAACGAATTCCTTTACGCACATTAGAAGGAGGAAGATAAATAAGGCGATTGAAGCGCCCACAGATTAGTACATTTTGATTATTGGTTAGCCCAAACAACATAAAAAAAGCTACTGCGGATAGCTGCTAGTGGAAAAAGGATCTAAATGCCTGTTGCATTTTTAAGTCCATCATCAACCACAAATATTGGTACAATTTACATTTCACTAATTTATATGCCGTGACAAGCACCATTGTACGTAAAAATCCAAAAGGACTAAGGCACACAAATTTGCCAGACACCTGGCCTTCAATTGTTTCCTAACAAATACATGACAGTTGTTAGAATATCCGCATGGTGTTAGCGCAGCCGTGGTTCATCCTATACTGGACGTAGATCATGGCAGAGTTATGCCAGTAATAGAGCGCACCTAGTACTAACACATGCCACCACTGATGTGAATGACCGATATAGTCTACCTTGCCGGGGAACCACCGCTCGGGTACCTGTCAAGAAGTTACACTTATAGAATCTTATTATTGGTTCTGACATAATACAGCTGTCAAAAAATGGAAGAGATATAGAAATCTTACCTTAAAAGCGTATATCGCAAATGCAGTGCCGCTTATCACATACATGCCGATCACTCGAGGGAAGAACATCTGAAAGTAAAACCATAGAATAGATAAGGGACATTAACATAAGTAACATAAAGAATCTTCACGCACTACTTTTTTAAATTAACTTTTAACAATGTTGATTGCGAATACATAATCTTTGAAATGTTTTCACAGAGTATGTTACCTCTAGCCATTTCATCTTTGACCAAATTAGACATATTATTGCCAACATTACAAAATTACACTACTCTCGCATTTCATTACAATATAGAACTCTAATGGAAATGAAATAAGGCTGAGAATCAAATATATTTTAACTAAGGAAAATTTCATAAACCAGCTAACCTGAACCATGGGGTTATCAAATCCCCCCATAACATAGGTCCAGTGTAGAGTGGGCAGGACGCCGTACGCCGCCCAGCCGATGAAGACGCACATCTTGACCGCGTAGGGCACATTAAAGCGCGGCACTTGTAGTGCCATCGCCACAGCGAATATCACAGTCACTGTCAACATGTAGAAAGTCTTCAATTCCTGAAAAATACAAGTAAATACATAAAGTGTTTATTTACAACAACAATAAGTTAGTTTAGTAGGCTACTAATTTCTGTTTTCCTCACTCCCGACACACAATGCCTGTTCCAAATGCATGTTTATCGATATTAACAAAATAACAATAATAAGGCGTCCTATTGACGTCTCCTTGAAGCCATATAACCAGTTTTTTGTGAAATAGAGAGATATATTCGCATTAAACATGCGTGCGTCATTACGGTATTATTGAACAAAAACTATGTAATTTGATTAGCTTTTCTTCGTGACCAATCTAATAAGATAATGAAAACCCATAAGTCTAAGACATGGTGACGTCAACTTTATTTTTACAAGTCATCCTACGCGTTGTTTTCGAAAAGTTGTATTGTAAATTAATTAGTAAATAGAATACAACTTTTTACTTAGGAAACGTAGTAACGTTCCAGCGAAAATACTTCAATCTATCTGCTTAAAAGATCTTTTTTTTTTGGAATACCGCCATTTTTAGCAAGATGACAGTGTGTCAATGCCAACCTACGGTACTTAATAGAAATATTTAAATATTCTTGTAGCAGTTTAACTTTTCCAATATAGGATGTATTGCGAAGTACTATATTTGACCTTGCCCTAATACCAGGTCAAGTTGAGGCACGTGGCATTGCGGGGAGACTGCGGAATGCTAATCAATACCCTGGCAACACCGTGGACACTTCCAGAAGGTCATTACGTCACACATTGAATTGTATTGCTAAACGATCGTACATCAGAATTTCTAATCGACATTGATTTGACTGTTAAATTTCTCAGTATTATTGCAATAGACTAAAAAAAACTGTTAAAATCAATATACCGTAGTCGCCAGGTTTAAGAGTGGGGGATACCAATAGTATGATCTTATTTGTAATAGTTTTTTATATCTATTTATATTTTTGCTGTATTTACAGTCTCTAGGAGAAGGCAGCTGTCCCCCTATCCCTTTTGGTGACGCCCATACTGCTAGCTGTAACCTACCCTTAGAAAGATACATTTTAAATTCGTTCACGCCATTCAGGTTATAGAAGATCACAACTAACAAATAGGTATATTATATTCCTACCAAGAACATTGTAAGTAGTATGCTAAGAAATTCTTAAAAATATATTGTTTTATTAATCGAAAATTAACGACCGTAATTATAATCAAAATTAATTCTATAGCTTAGCAAGAGAAACAATAAAAATAAGTTTGTATAGATGTCAGTAGAGCGAAATTACTAATGTAGCTAAAAACTTTCACTTACACAAAATAATCTTCACGACTTTCCAATTACAATAAATCAACTCAGAGCTTAGCAGCGATCGATCTCTATTAACATACGATTGTTCGTCCAATAGAAAATGTTCTAAATTAGAATTACAACACATAAAAATTTAAATACTTGAGTTATTGGTTTATAAGAATAGCATAAAAACAAACAAAAATGATCAATTAAATTGACCTTGACCACATTTATGAAACATAATCATTATTAGATAGATAAATATGTCGAAAGTAATAGTTATTTTAAAAACAACTACGCACATAATCTATAGATTAGACCACATATTCGTGTAAAATTATTAGATAACCAAATAACTTGAATTTTCATACTAAATCATTTATTAACTATTATTTATCTATATGAATTAAATTCCTCCATACGTTTTCCAGCAGACGATATTCTAGGAATACTATTTACATCTCATCTAAATACAATAATACAAATAATGGCTTGACTGTCATACATTTAGCATTAATTACTAAACGAAATTTATAAAACAAACATGATATTTTTAATTAATTGGTAAATGTTAAGGCACATTAGTTTTATACATTTGTCAAATAGAATTGATTATTAAATACCGTTGTAGTTAGACATTTTAATAATAAGTTTATTAAAAGTCTATCTTGTTCAGAAAACTTAAAAAGCAAGTGACATTTACGTCTATATTCACGGTTATAACGAAACGGAGAAAATCTGTTTTATATATTTTTCAAACCTATAAACAAATGCTTATACCTACTCTTTGAAAAACAACCAGAGACAAGTTTTACTTTTTTTTACAGTGTACTTACGTGGTGGCACCAGAATGCATAGTATACGCCGGAAGTGTAAATAGCTAGCAAGGAGAGCGCGATGCCGAAGAGATCGTACATAAGGAACGTGTTGTAATCCGACTCGGAGCGGCACGAGAAAGTGTGGTACAGAGCGGACAGCGCCATACAAACCTGAAATTATATACAAATTATTGACGTACGGAATATTACTTTGGTAATATTTAGGGTATAAATGTACTCCGTGTGTTTTGTGATCCCCTGGTAATTTGACACATTTATTTATGGACTCATAATTATTTATTTGTTAGGCCCCCTTTCACTATTTTAAGAAAACAACGCCCAGAAATAATAAATGGCCCTTTCTAAATAATTTATCTCTAGTTCACCGGCACCACCAGCTAGCTCACTATACGACCCCACTGCAGGGCTCGGAGCCTACACTAAGTTAGGGTGACTAGGCCATACTCAACCACGCTGGCCCACTACGGGTTGACTTCACACATATCTTTGAATTTCTTCGCCGATATGTGCAGGTTGCATCACGATGTTTTCCTTCACCGTCTTCTTTACTCTACTTTACAATAAGTGAAACAATTGGTAAGTTCGAAAGTTAAGTGAACTATAAAAAACTCATAAAGAAAACGTCTAGTACGTTTTCTCCAAGTTCAAAGGCATAGTTGCAGCTTTATATCATTGGTCTCGAGCACGCAACAAATAATTACGGTAGTTTTCTCTAACTACAATCGTTGTACGATAAACATCAAAATCAAAGTAACACAAAACAGGTAAAAAATCGACTTGATGATTTTTTTTATACAAATCTTCAGGTCAGTCACATTAGACCTACATAATTATAGTTTGCTTGCGTCACTGAACTAATAACACGCTATATGTTAAAAGAACCATAAACTTAGAATAATGTGAAGACAAAAAACGGTTTAAACAAAGAGTGATAAATCGCTAATTTAGATACTAATAATACATCCTATTTGTTTTGCTTTAAAATAATAGATAACTTAAAGACAACATTTTTTCCAATCCTCCTGATAAAGTAGCATTATGAACCGGTCAAAAAACGCAGTTATAACGGTAAAAATATTGTATTGAACCGCTTTCTAGTCTTTAGAGTTGCCATGACGACCTAAAAAGCGATAAAAATTTGCAAGTCAGCGAACTTAACAATAATGAATAATCCGCAAAAATTATTCCATAGTACTGAATAATTAAATCTCGTACAAAACTAAGTAAACGCTTATTTCCATATATTACCGATTGATGGAAAAATATAATCTTACTCTTAACATGTTACAATATTGTACAGCGGAGGTTTTTTTTATACTTTATGATATAACATGTTGGCTTTAGTTTTTGTTATAATATTCATGTACTAAGGATAAATGTAAAATTTTACAAGGCCGCAAACTAAATATGAAAATCAAAAACAAGTTTAACATTCTCAATAGTTCACGAAGTGACGACAAGTTTTGATACAAAAAGTCCACGTATATGAATTCCTCTCCTACACGACGTAAAGGTTGCAAGTTACTATGTAATTATCTATAATTATAGTGTTCGGCCAACTTTTTAACATAACTCTTACTCATACAATGGAAACCTGCACATACATTTCCTACAGCTTTGTGTTCGTAGATTCGTGACTGTACACTTATTACAAGTGTTTATAACATAAGATTGACAACAGATGCGGTTGTTACTTTCATCGCTCGCCACATCTATAGCTTTCACTCATCATGTACACGCAAATACTAAATGCAATTCATAGATGCAAAGATTTTTAATTCCCAATAGTTTAAAAGTAAAAAAAGTAAAAAAACTACCCATTTGGGCAGATATGGCAGGCTATGGGCTATTATTTGTCAGTAGTTTTGATGACAGTTTAATTATAATATTGTATTGAATCGTGGAACAAGCTAGCAGTGAGTGAAACAGTATTAAGATATCCAGCGTTAATAAACATTTACATACTCAGAGCAATTATATTTGATTAATTCATGCTAAAAGCACGATCTTGGGTCTTCAATAAACTGTATACATATATGGTTTTTAGTCAATTTCCTCTTGTCTTTGGTCTCTTTTGCTCGGTAAGTATATATGAAAAAATCTTGGAGAAAACTGTCAACATTTTAGTCAAAACATTGACCAACGACTTTAAGAATGAAAGTTAAGACCTTTAGACTTAAATAAATAAAACTGTTTTGACATTTGCGAAGATTGGCAATACGTTTTTGTCGTTTTTTCAACGCATAACTTTCACTAAAACATCTGAACTGGCCGGTCATCTGCGCATGCGCAGTGCGCACTTTCGATGCGTCCGCCAATGGGGCAGCACGTAGATTTCGTAATGCATCTCGAGGAAATAATGACACTTCGCACCGAAGTCGAGACAGAGAAATCATGACCGTACATAGCTCGAACATGCCGAGATATTGCGTATATATAGGAATGTTAACCTACAATATTTATTCACATACTTAGCTAAATAACTAGAGTCTAAACAACATCAATGAATGCTTATATACACATTACAGTTACTGGCGAGAATGAGAAATTACTATCAATCGGGATAAGGGTCCATAATTAAAATATTTAATTACATAATACTTGAAGGTAAACATGATGAACCGGAAGGTATAACCGGAAGATAAAACCGGAAACACATGACCGCAAAACATAAATTTAAATATAATTATATAACCAGTATGTGCATCTCCAATATAATTTGTAACCTTGATATGTGACACAATTTATTATAATCTATACTAATATTATGAAGAGGAAAGATTTGTATTTTTGAATGTATTGAAATAACTCAAAAACTACTAGGCCGATTTTAAAAAATCTTTCACCGTTAGAACGGTAATTTATCCTATATTTTTTTAATTTTACGCGGGCGAAGTAGCGAGCAACAGCTAGTTTATTATAAAGTATTGTTTTATCACATCGTTTCAGTGAAAATCAATATTTCGATTTATAACAACAGTTTACTCAACATTTTTTAATCTGATGAACGTTGTTAAAAACTCGAAAATCGCAGTGGTATTTGACATTCGTAAGACTCTGTTACATACACTGGTTAAACTTATGGAAGTGTGTTAATATTTAACTCACCAAAAAACAGGAGAACAGGATCGCTGCAACTGTCTTGTCGGTTAACGTTGCGTGAATGTTTATGATGACGAGATCGTTGATCGTTAGAAAGAGCAGGAGAAAGAAACCAAATATGTGTGTCCATATGTTCATGGTTTCATTCGTCCACCAGAATATACTGAAACAAAATTATTTATTATTTCATTTATTCCAATTCGTGATTATAACAGGCTTCACATACGTGCCATATTGTTTTAGGTGGCGGTGAACGTGTTCTTACAAATTCATTTGAATCATGATTTCAGGGACATAGATTTCTACCGATCCTTATTTATTTAGTCTCGTCGTCTCTGTATTTCAAAAGAAAAAAATAACATCAACCCAACTAGCGTTTACCGCATATACAGTAAATTAGACAAAAAAAATGAAACAATGTATAATATAATTAATTACGTGCCCGTGCAACTGATTAAGATGATTATAATGAAAATGGAAAATATTTTCATATGACCTCACGTCAAGGTTCGTTCCGCGAATCACGGAACTGCCAATTGTCATGAATTTACATGAGATAGTTAATTAGTATTAATCGAATAAGCCTGAATCACTATTTTTATGAAGTTCCGGAGAAGAATACGAAAAATATTTATCACTCTTTAAAACCGGATAATCGCATACGTACATTTTTCCCCAAAAAGAACTACAACATAGACATCCACGTTGCGACCAAATGGTACGCATTAGGAGCCCACTCAGACTACAGACTTAATCATCTAATGCTTGATAAGCTATGGGAGCTTAATCAATATGAACATGGAAGTTTGTACATTACAATGATTTGGTTTAATGTCATTATGATCTCACAGCCCAACCAGATAAAACTATCGGTCGATAAAAAGTCTGTGGTTTTCGGGGTCTCTAATTGTTAATTAGAAATTTGTATTATTAAATAATCTAAGGATTATAATTTTAGTAAAACAAACAATAATTATGCAATAAGTAGCTGCGTTCAAGTACAAATAAATGGATTTAACCTTATAAAACGTTGTTTACGGAAATGCAACAGTACGTAATATTACAGCAACTTGTTCAATTGATATCTAGGTCATAGTATGTATTTTTTTATAAACATTTGTTTAAAATCCAAGTACCATTTTATACTACATAGTAACAGTATTTACTAGAAATTATGATTTAAGCTTTAGCTAAATGGTGGCATAATTATAGCAGATTTATTCGGATGTCAGTGGGCAGCGGTCGCTTCGCTATTTCGGCGGATTTAGGTGGCCGCTTGCTCGTTTGCCACCATATTTTATAAAAAATAAAAAAATAAGTAAACTTTAAGTATAGACTGTCGCACATTTACGTACTTATATTTATTAAGAAAATGATAAACGTAGCAACGAATCTAAAGACAAAGAGAGCCTTAACATGTATACAGTTCTGTCAGGTTGTATATGACATGACTATAAACACAAAAATTGCACAATTTAACTATTTGCGGCGACGTTACACTCCAATTGGAATCATTCACAA
>LD688971.1:6020149-6030433 GCA_003118335.3 Papilio memnon | reverse complement strand
CGAAGCAGTGTGGTGCTGCTGCAGTAGTCTTTTTCCATAATACAATCTTCTTCCACCTTATAAAAGTGAATAATAGAATTATATAGTTTAAAAACATATAAGAAGTTAGATGTAAACTATTGTTTCAAATTAAGAATTTACAAAGCCATATATTTCCCTATATTTCATCTATATTTTGTACCATAGGCTCATAGACATAAACTGTATATATATTATATTTTATTTATTATTTTTTGTATAATATTATCTCTCATATAATAATTATATATAAGGCAAAAACATTGTAACAAATTGTATCAGTCTTTACTTATTAACTTAATAAAGGTTTTCTTATAAAACAACATTTATTGAAACATTTACAAATCTGATAAAAATTAGGTCATTTTATTAATGAAAACAATTGTAACTAAAATAATTCTAGCTTGTTTATTTAAAAAAATATTATTCAACAGATATAGATATGTATTTCAATTTCAATTAATTTCATAAACTTATCCCAGTAGTTACTACTATTACTTTGGAAAATAGACATTAGGCAATTAATACTTACTTTCTCAATAGGCATAAACTGGAGAGTTTCTGCATGGCATTCACTTACTTTTCTTGTCATTGTTATAGTCATGGTGTTTTTGGTCCAAGAATGTTGTGTGAAATACTAAGTTTACTCACAAGTAAAAGGCACAAAAGTTCGAAACAATTTGCTCACAGTTGCTGTTTTTGTTATATTTAATAACTACAAAGTTGTCTATAAAAAACAATGAATGATTTAAAAATTAATAGGGAAATAAACGAAAAAGACACTGCGCCGCAAACGCCCTACACATTTGGAACTATTTTAGAGACTAAAAAGTTTGTTTGGTTTTCGTTGATATTTTGCCATCTTTCTTCAACTCAAACTCAAATCTGTCAACCAACTGTCATCTGTCAACTTCGAATGACGTGTGACTTAACAAGAATGTCAAAGAGTAAAAGAGCTGTTTGTTATGTTATCTGTACGAAAAGAGATCCAATTATTATATTACTAACTATAAGAAAGTAGAAATTTCAAAACCTACTTTGCGAAGGACCTAATGACGGACTACTATAACTAATAATAAACTAAACTTTAGACATCTTTTCTCATATTAATTTAAAGGTTTAGGCTAGACACTACCTAAAAAAATTCCATTTTGCCACAAAAGAATGCAAACCTTGACTGTATCTACAGCTGACGACGTTCTATATTTAATAGATTTTCGCTATTCAGGTTTAGTTTTATTACATTTAACACCAACTGTCGAGTGAAATGTAAGTGATAACACTTCACGCAGAGGTATACATAAAAGGGTATTTAATTGTATCAGTATAATAAGCAATAATGAGATTCATCAGATCTATTATCAATGTCCTTTTCAATAATTATCTTAGCTTAAAGTTGTACGTTCTATATATTTGAATATTACCTAAGAAGATATTTTCTGAACAGTGGAAGTTCTGTTTACACCTGTAAAAGTTTCAAATTGCAGAAACGTGAATGAAAATAGATACTACTCTACAACTACTGTATCCAAAAATAGCGCCGGTAATTCTTAAGCAGTCGTCACTTCCGAAAAATAAGTGTTGCTACTTTAAGCTAGTAAATCGTATCAATTACAGTTATATTTTAAGAACAGAAAACAAAATAACACAAAAACATGATCTATTTAAAGTAACTAAACAATATTTACTAGTTTTCCACCTCATTATGGATAATATAAAGCAGAAGCCGTAAAATAAATAACAATTTAAAAAATTGCGTATTTAAAAAATTTAAAACACACCAGATAAAATGAACGCTTCTTGCAAATGGTCGATTTTCCTGTTTGCTGTTCTCCATTCGCCGCGAGTGCGTTAATTTTGTTAGAACTTGCGATCTGTCCTAATTCCTATTATTTATTAATATTAGTTATTATTATTTTTTATTTAAGTATTTAAAGTTTTACTCCAATTAATTTTATTTCATTATTACTACATAAAACGACTAAGAAGTACTTTTGCGTTTAGACGGGAGCCATCTTGCAATCTCTAATCAAAGGTCCTTGGCTCACAGTTTCGTTGTCTGGTTGAAAGTCAGTTTATTCCATCATATTATAATCAAATGGCGTTAAAACGAATTAATAGGGTACGTACAGCTATATTTTTCTCTTTATTTGAAAGATTTACGCGTTAAATAATAAAGTGCTTTAATTTTTTAAGAGTTCGTAGTGAATGTTTCGTCATTGTGAATACCTATTAGGTATCGAAATTTCTTCTGGATAATTCTGAGTGTGTGATTTTTATAAATTCTACTATTACTGTAATTATATTTAGATTTCATATTTTGAGAAGGATTAAATGATTTTGCTGGTTAACTTTGATGACAATTTTATGCACACGGCGTACATAAAATGTCGGAATTATGTGCCAATTTTGAGGTTTTCTTGTCATGTTTCCGAGACTTACTATGATTGAAGCTAAAAATCCAAATTCTTGTGAAAGAAATATTATTTTGGAATTCCGATAAAGCCATTTTTAAATTGTAATGTATTGAAACGCTGATTTTGCAAGTGATGATGTGTTTGACTTATCTCGTATTGTGTTTCCTGCTTTGTATGTAGATGTTATTTCCGTTTCCAGGAATTACAAGACCTGGGCAGAGATCCACCAGCACAATGTTCGGCAGGACCACACGGGGAAGATCGTAAGTGTCTATTGATTTTTAAATTCTAACTCGCCACTTTATGACTCATTTACGAAGTAGAGACAAAACAATAACCTTTCGGAAAGGGTAATATTGTTTAATTCTATCATTTGCTAAAGAAATATTGATTTTCTTAGTAGGTAGAAGTGGAAGGATTCTAATGTATAAAAAGATGTGCACATTTCATTTTCATAAAGACCTAAATAAATCAGCTGTTTCCTTTAAATGTATTCAGTGAAATGCTTTGTTTCCTTCAATTTTTTCGTTTTTAACATTGTACTTGTAATGGCTTGTGAATGTTTAATCCTATTAAGTTTATATAATCTATTATGAAAACATAAGTATATTTTTATAATGTTATTATTCTCTTTTCAGTATTCCATTGGCAAGCCACAATAATGGGTCCAGTAAGTTTTTTGTTAAATATAAATATTAAATGCCTAACAATGCTGTTTATGAATCAATAATCTATTGCCCCTATTTCTTATGAGAACAAAAAAGGAAGTACTTGTTTTGTTAAATATTAACTTGTATTTTGCAGGTCGACAGTCCTTACCAGGGGGGTGTGTTCTTCCTAACTATACATTTCCCTACAGACTACCCATTCAAACCACCTAAAGTTGCATTCACAACGCGTATTTATCACCCCAATATAAATAGTAACGGGTCAATTTGTCTTGACATTCTACGTGCACAATGGTCACCTGCACTTACCATATCCAAAGGTACTAAACTAAACCTAACAAATTCTTTATTGTTGATTTTATAAATATCTTTTATTAATGTTGATATTTTGTTTCAGTGTTGCTTTCAATCTGCTCATTGTTATGCGATCCAAACCCGGATGACCCCCTGGTGCCAGAAATTGCTAGGATCTACAAAACCGACAGAGAAAAGTACAATGAATTAGCCCGTGAGTGGACAAGGAAATATGCCATGTGATGAGTCAATTGTGACATTTGCAAACATATACACACATCGCCACAGCCCGGGCTAACCCCTTTCTAAGTTCCCGCTCCCCACTCCCTCTTAGTATAAAATCTCAATAAATTATCCAAAATTAATTAAAATTGTATAAAACACTATTGGTCATCTGTAGAGTTTGCAAGTTTGATGTTGTCTTCAATGATTTTAATGTGCAATTCATCACATCAAAGTTTATATGCAAGAGGCATCTTCTATGATGGCAAAATTGTTTTGTTAGCATCGTCACTCATTTAGTTGAAGTTTTGATTATTAGTTAAATTTGTATAACTTGAATCTATGTATTCCTAAAAGAATTTGTACTTTAACTAGACATAAATTGCATTGTGAAACTGTACAATAGCATATGTTTAGGATATGGAGCGTTCCTTGCTTGTCATCCGGTTCACTTAAGATTTTGTCAATGTAATGTAAGCAAAGCTCATGATGTTAGAACATTCTGGTAATGTATGTAAATGGTACAACAAAATGAGCTTCTCGACGATGTTGAGTGAGTGGTTTTTTTTTTACTAGTAAAGCATCTCGTTTAAGTTAGTGAATGTAGCTCGCTACAGCAGACTGACATTGGTTGAGTGGTCAGTTTTCTTTCATCCACAATATCGTGAGTATCGACGAAAACGCTCCTATAGGGCCGAGATTCAGTATAAATTACAGTGTATCTCATAAGATAATAAGTTTAATCTAGACATTTTTTTTCAATATGGCGATCTTTATAATTATAATTTTATCTAATATATATTGTGGTTGTAAGGATACTTGCGTTGTGATTTCCTCTCCAAATTCTCCTTTCCACATTACCATCCTTTTAATCCACTTTAATATTAGCAGTATGGCAAACTGACTTAGCATGTTGGCGTAAGTGGCGGCGAACACTCACTTGGCTAACACTGGGAGAGCAAAGTTAAAGCTTTCAAATTGTAATCAACAGACAAGATGTATTTTAGCTTCACTAAATTGTAAGAAAACAATAAATTATTGTGTATGTAAATAACTAATTGAGCTTTATTTAGGGGTAATTTCCTTGACTTGGGTGGTATGGTAGCCTCTGGCTTTCGTAATTCATATAAAGATCAGTTTTTTAAACAATCTTGGATTTTTTGATCTGAATATTCAATATTTATGAAAACTAAAATGTTCTAAAGAATACCAATTTGATCTTAGAGCTTTTTGGTGGAAGTAATACATCTTTGTCTTAATACGAATAATTTTGCTTTTTAAATATTCAAAACACTACAGTTTTTTTACTTTTAGTATCCATTTTTTGACTGATTTGGGCTATTTTAACAATAATTCTTTTGTGTGTCGCCAACTCTTAATTTGGTAAAATTGAAATGGATCGTTTCTGAGAAAACTGCAAATAAGGAAAGTAAAGCATGTTTTTAGGTTAAAAAAATGTGATTCCAGTAATGAGGATAGATCGTTGAGGATATGGCCTGGAAGCTACATTTAGGTGTAGAAAATCAGTCGGGGTAATGAGATTCATGACCGTTAACCGTGATGCTGACGTCGGAGGTAAATATACTTTTGAACCCCACAAACTACAAGATTATTGGATTTTGCCGGCAATGACGCAGCGGCGGACCTATAGGAAGCTAAAACAATAGAAAACTTTGCTTCTGCTATATCTAAAGTGGTTGATGTCAATAGTGGTCATTCAAGGGCAGGGTGACGATAGGTTCGGATGCATGTTTCGTAAACTAGCACTATCATGGTAACACTAAGCGAGTGGTAATTATGGAGTTTGGGTAAAATATCTCAACGTCGACCGCCATCTATAAAAATGTAATCTGCTGATCCAATTATTGGTTAGACATCATACTATTTTTATCTTCAAGGGCAATATGTCTGCATCATTATACTCCCTTATCTGTTGACCATATATGGTAATATAAATATGTCCCTTAAAAGCGAATACTAAATAATATGCGCAACATTTGTTTTTCACAGATAATAATATCCGTGATTTGTTGGGATGTATGACTTGTGTATTAAAATAGACATCATACTTCATATGGATGGATGTTTGTTAGAGTTTGTAGCCTAAACGACTGAACGGATTTCGATGAAATTTGGTATAGCAGTAGAGGATAATCTGGAAGAACACATAGGCTACTCACTTTTGTTTTTTTTTATTCTTTAGCTAGTTATTTATAAATCCCCGCATTACTTTGTACTTGTATTTGCAACACTTTTCAATGATTATGATAGCGTTAAGAAAACGTACCCGAACAATCACGATTCCGACGTGATCAACAGTTTTAAGTTTGCCAAGTAGCGGAACTGGTCTTTACATATTCTATTGAAATGCCTTTTCTTTGGAACACTCGATGTTAAAATCAGTATAGATAAAATAATTGATATCCAAATAAATACGAAATTGCAATGGCTACAAAGCAGTCAATCCCACCTGGACATGACAAGGACCTTGATCAATTGTAAAACTACCCCAACGTTCAGATAAAATGTACATTGCATCAGAGATTTATACAAAAAACCCCTTTTTACTGGATAGCAATAAGGAATACCATACATAAAAACCAGCGCCTGTTACGAGGTGAAAAAAAATTCCTTATACGATGACAATACTTTGCATGTCTTTATTTCGAAGGGTCAAAGGTAGCAAGAGCTAATAAGTGCACATTAAAATTTAGTTTAGCTAGTATTCAGAAAACATGTTTCCCTTAAAATTCCCTAAATTGTCTAAAAAGGTGAAACACGTTAAATTCTATCAATATATCTACATAATTCAATGCATTGAAAAGCAATCAAACCTCACGTAGTAGATAATCACCGTGAGTATTTTTTTTTATCTATATATACGATAAAGATGCTTAGTTTGTATTACTTTTCTTTTAAAATATCATGTATGCGTAATATTTTTGTGCTGTAATATGCTGTGGATCGTAGATACCGCAGAGTAATTTTCCAAGGAGTTACCATATTTAAAAGAAACAAATCAATAATAATTCTTACATTTATTACTACCAAAATATATTAGTAAAATAAATACAATTTTCGATACATTGAAGACATAATGGTCCTTATATTTTAAATCAAAAGCATTGACAATCATTAACCTACCCTAAACATTATTTTTATGACTGGCAATATAAACATACAGACTAAAAATTAATTTAAATCTTATATTTACTGTTTATTTGTACATAAATTAGCCTCTGAAATAAAACACACAATACATTTTCATTACTTTGATCGTATACTAAAGTTTTTCTATATTACGTGAAGCAGGTCTATCTAAAGTCGTTAATTGTCCTGAATTAACCACGGGTGTTGCGCGGGATTTGACCAGATTTAAATTTTCGAAGTTAAAAGCTTTCATCTAGCGATTTTATCAAAAATCATCAGCAACATCGCCTTTGTGGCCGTCACCATAATTATTTACAGTGCGTAATTTAGCAATTCATTCCTTGAGTACAGCTGATAGCGGTGGGTAAATATTACTGTTTGAATACTTTTAGCTATGTAAAAAAAATGTTCTCTGTGGATTCAAATGTTAGTGACAAATCATTATTTTTGTGTTTGTACACTTGGTTACAAATACATTGATTGCACTGGACTACTTTATATATGAGTCATAAACCGTTATGTAGAAATTATCTATTCACATGTATATGCGTTTATTTGCATACAAAACATGCTACAATGTTATAATCTGTGAGTAATGAAAGTTTAATAATAAGTGTTCAAATTGATAAAAATAAATAAACTTTGCAATGCATGCAATTTTGTCCTGATACAAATGGTTGCTTTGACGATGTGTGTACATTTTATCTATACCATATTATAATTATTTCATCATTAGGAAGGTGCGGTCACTGAGTGAGATAGGCTATATTTTTTTTAATTCGAACAATGTTGCAAGTAAAACATAATATACATTGAACCAGATTGAACTAGTTCAAGATATCTACAGAACATTGTCTGACGACATGAATAATCTTTATCCATTATCGTATTTGGCAGTGATTGTTTAATTATTTAATTCAATAGGGTGATTAATAATTTATTTTTTGATAATTATTCTTTGTAAAAAAATATACAAGATATTACTGAGGGTCTCGATTACCGTGACATTTGTAATAACAAATATTGTTGTCCTTGTTTGTTCAAAGCGAATGTTGGCGATGACAATATGTTTTACAAGTGTCACTTCAGTTGAAACCCAGTTATAACGTATATAGGCGTCATCAAGGGGGATAGGATCCTCCTCTTGGTCAGCTGTCATTAGAGAATCGAAAAATGTGAAATAGATATAAAAACTATTTGGAGCAGGCCGTATTAATGCTAGCCCCTCCCCTCCCCCTCCCTCCTAGAACTTATATCATCGGCTGGCGACAACGAATTATTTTTCACATTTCGATATTATTAGGAGCTTAATTATAGTTTTTTCTATAAAGTGTTATTAAATTCCTATCATTCATACATTTTTAAATCATCATTCTCTCTTATACTAAGAGCACTATTATACACATATTGAAATTTTTATTTACACGTTTATAGTTCAGTAGTTTCCATATTTTTGGCGTTTTTCATTTGCTCTAGCTGTTGATAGAATGCGCAGTCAGCTTGGTTCGTTCCAGTTTCCGTCTCATCAGACTGTATCGACGGGAACGCACCAGTTGTTATAAAATAAGGTTTATCGCTGGCCAAGTCCTGGTTGACTGCGTTTTCATCTAAAGAATCACGTTCAGATTGACTTAGTTGTTCGTCGGATTTGTACCAGTCATTCTCGTAAGCCTGCAGCCATATAGGATTGGATCCTTTCGTGCTGTGCTTGTTTGTGTTGGGCACTCGGCCGGTGCTGCGTATTGTCATGTCGGAATCGCCGGGAGTTGGTGATGCTAAATAAAATAGGATTAACTTTAAAAATTAATGATTAAATAATACCGAACATTATTTCATTTCGAGCTTTGTTGACTATGTAGATTTGGAGTAATTAAAAAAAGTAATTGTTAAGTCGGTTTACGGATGATACTACTTGATAACGTCACAAGTCGAACGCCTACACCGAGCGTTTTTCTCTATCGGTTATTCCGTTAGAGCGAGAGACAGAGAGAGGTTATCCGCGCTCTCACTCGCACGCTCGGCTCAGAAGGAACATGACACTGAATCCTGTTCTTTCATGTATGCAAGGGACTTTATCGATTTATAACGTTATCACGTTAAAATCCGCTAACATACTTCGAAAAACAAAAAAGAATCTACACATATGACGCTAAATCGGTATGAATTATAACGTTCATAAAATAACTTACAATATGCAGTAGCAGTTGCAGCTTTAAGTCTTCTGACATAATCTGCGCGCTGAGTTAGGCAGAGCACGAGGCAGAGCGCCAGCAGCGCCGCCAGCAGCAGCGCGCTCCACGCCAGCCAGTACACCGCGCCCGCCCCCGCGCCCAGCCCCGCGCCCGCGCCCGCCCCCGCCCCGCGCAGCGCCGCCCACCCCGCCGGCTGCGTGTCCAATACGTTAAACTCCTACACACCCAACACAACAGTTAACACCACGTATTATGCAGTTAATACTTTATATTAGTAACCATATTAATAAACGCTTTCTCAGCTAAACCTATACTAATATTATAAAGAGGAAAGATTTATATTTTTGTATGTATTGAAATAACTCAAAAAATTATGGGCCGATTTTGAAATTCTTTCACCGTTAGAAAGGTAATTTATCTGTGAGTATAGGCTATATTTTTTTTATTTCAGGCGGACGAAGTCGCAAGCAACACCTAGAGAAAATATAACATTTAAAATCAGAGTGTAAGCTGTGTAACAAGGTTAATGCGCATACGTTCATTCTACGCTACCGTCCCGCCTCGTGATCACCGAGGCATACAATTACTGTCATATCACTGCTGCGTCGATGTTCTTGGTTGAACGCGATACAGAAGGAAAGAGAATTTGTAACGAATGCGCGTTAACCTTTATGTATCGAGTATATCAACACAACATTCTCTGACTGAAGTTGATTAAGCTACAATAATTATTTAAAAACAATAAATTCCCGTTAGTCGTGTAAAAATAATAATTTTAGAGACACAATTGGAAGTAAAATTTAGTCTTTGACTTTTAAATTGTGTTTTAATTTAAACAATTTTGGACGGTAAGGAAAAACAATGATTGTTCATAAAATATGTTTGCAATGCAAATTAACTTAATGAGGTCAACGAACTATCATTTATTCGTCATTGTAGAAAAATACAGTAAAACACATATTAAAAAACATTTAAAACTCATACGACATAATCATTCTAAAAAACACACAAAATAAAATATCCATACCTTAAAAAGACTGTCCAACTGTTCGATATTATTATCCACGAGTTTCAACACTTGGTCCACTTCTAGGACCGAGTGGTCTTCTTTATTCACTAAATGTAAGTATAAATCCGTCTTCGTGTGGTCTACTGAGCCGTCTTTGTTCTCATGGACCCTTAAATCGTCGATATTGACCACAGATTGTGTCACATGAGCTAATGTCTCTCTGAACATTTGTATCTTGTCTCGTATCTCTGACGGGTGTGCGCGGAGCACGAACCGCACACGCTGGTCTTCTCGTAACAGATATATGAATACAT
>LD688971.1:5990530-6011190 GCA_003118335.3 Papilio memnon | reverse complement strand
TTTTTCGTTGAAGTTGTATTTTAGGGAAGAATGTCATAGAGAATTTTTAATGTCTTATGATAATGTGTGAAATTTGAATTTTAGAGTAAAATATGATTCTATAACCTTTGTATATAAAATGTAGGAGTTTAATTGCGATCAGAAATAGTCGATTTAATTAATTACCTGTGTGTTTTCCATAACAGAGACAGTACCAGGCTCGTATAAAACGGGTGGTTTGTTGTTAACGTCGACTATAGTGATATTAACGAGCACAGCCGCCCGCAGTTGCTGCTCTCCAATACCACCGTCTATTGCGACCTGTGCACACATTCATACTATTAAATCATATTAACTACTATGTGGGTTTATTTTAAAAAGTAGTTATCAGAATATGTCGGCAAGATACTTTAAACAAGCGTTATACTACCTCAATTGCTTATTTTAGTGGTCATTGAAAGGTGATACATAATAGATGAATGAAAAGAGCATTAAGTACTTAAGACCAAGGGGCTTTTTGTCGTTTGTACAGACGCGGAAATTCGCGGTGTCCGATTTACTGAAACAAAACCTTTTTCCTTTCAAACTTCGCTTATACTTACAAATGAACGGTAACAGTAATTTGCGCAGTTGACGGAATAATAATGAGAAGCAAGTGTATTGATCGACTTATTTCATACAGATTTAAAAACTGCATCATATTGGTTGTTGTTCCGCGTCGACTGTAGCATTTCAACAACATTGAACAACGACAAATTCCCCGACTGTACAAGGGGACATTTAGTACTAATGAATTCACAATCAAATCCAGTCATCATTACATACAGTAACTTTGAGAAGGTATCGTTGCTCACCAGAGTGAGTGTGTATGTGGTGAGCTTGGGGCTGGTGAGGTCGGGGTCGAGGCGGGCGGCGCGCGCGACGGCCAGCACGCCGCTGTCCGCGCTCACCACGAACTTGTCCGCGGCGCCGCGCTCCATGCGGTACACCACGCGGTTGTTTGGTGACGAACCGTCCATGTCACGAGCTTTGACCTTTAATAAACACGCTTTTTGTAGTTTTTGAAGTAAATTAGAACGAATATCATTTATTTATATAGCTAATTTTAAACATCTTCACCTTTCTATCCTTTTCTTATAAGAGAAAATGGGTTTGGTGAGGTTAGTGACGCATAGGTAAGGGATTTGTGTGTTCACTCTGTTGATTTAACTCAGTTGCATATGCGAATGTCTATTGATAACGGTCGCTTCGCTATTTTGGCAAATTCACATGAACATTTGTTTGTTTATCACCTTATATTATTAAAAAAAATGCATGAAAAAACTAAAAAAGTGGTAATTGGTAAGCATTAAACCACTGTGAGTGCGGCAAATATCTAATTTTTGTAGTAAAATACAGTGTTATCATAAGATAGTTATTAACAGTATACCTCTAATATACTGGTCCCGCCGGGCATGTCCTCGGGGATGGACCGCTTGTAGAACATCTGCTGGAACATGGGGGCGTGGTCGTTGACGTCCTGCACGTACACCGTCACTGGCACTGTCGATGACAGCGCTGGCATGCCGAAATCACGAGCCTTCACCTATACCAAAGACATTTAAGAAATATATAGACTAGACGACGTAGGCAACAACAATTTGTTTATTTGTGATTTTGAGCTATGAGATTATGTGAAAAATGTTTAAAGTGAAGTGTCAATTATGCTTACTCTATAATTTTTTTGAATCCCTTTGATCTATACCAAGAAAACGCACTTCTTAACTTATTTATCAGTTCGAAAATTGGATTTTTACAATAGGTGTCAAATAAATTACACCCTTAGCTGTTCCTTCGTTACATTACAGAGGCTAAGATTAACCTTGGGTGGTTGACAGATGTGCATCTCAAATCACTAGAGATTTTTTACTCTTAAGAGGTTCCAACAGAAATTAACTATTCAGGTGAAAGTTTTATACCTATAAATAAATTAAAAAACATGTTCGTCGTACTCACAACTAAATGTATCGGTCGTATGTTGCCGTTGTCGCCCGGTATCTGTTCAAAGTCCAAACCGGATATTGGAGAGATGATTCCAAGGTTGGGATCGATTGTGAAATTGTTCTTATAATCACCACCCACTATTGAATATTCTATGTGACTATTTTTCGTTCCTATAAACAGTATTTAATTATATTTACATAAAATATTGTGCGTAAATTAAATGAACTGTCTATGGTAAAGATGCGAATTTGAATATACAATACGAAAAAACATTGCTTAAGAGATTATTAATAATGTTATTTAAATTTAAACATAAAAAACACAATCAGTTCGGTCTGATTACAGGTATTTGATCTGATTAGCACTTTTTTCGTATTCCAAAAAATTAAAAGACAAAAAAAAATTCTTACCATTCAAATCAGCATCCCTTGCCTCAACAATTAGTGGATTTTCAAAATGTTTCTCATTCTCTAACAATCTGGCTTCATATTTATTAGCCAAGAACATCGGTGCATTATCATTGACATCCTCTATATTGATCACAAGTTGTGCCGTGTTTCTGTTACCATTGCCTTGGTCGTCTCTCGCTTCTACAGTCAGATAGTGTCTTGAGATCAACTCTCTATCGAAACTGCCGTCTCCTGATTGTTTTACTGTTATTACACCGGTTACTTCATTAAGATTTAATCTGGAAGTACAAATATTGTTTACTGCATACCCTTAACCCATAAATGCATGATTTTTTATTTAATTGTGAAATAAATATTTCAGTATAGGTTTTGAGTCACAGATTAAGGGAAAAATATATAAAAAAAAACTTGATTTCAATAAAAACCATACTTTTGTTTGTAGGCTTTTGGCAACAATATGCATTTAAGGGTTAAATAGTTGTTTTTTTAAAAGAAATTTTAGATATATGACTAATGGAAACAATTCGTCGATAGACAGCAAGCGTTCCGATGGCACTTAGTTGAGGAGTAAAATAATTCCTTATTTAAGGTAAGAACTATCAGCCAACGCATGTGGACCTCAACAACTAATGAAAGTTCTTGCACGAGGGCACTATGGCATACGTCAACATGAAATATCTCGCACCACGCATGCTTGCACTAACGACTGATCAAACTGCGCCATAATATACATGGAATGAATAAGAAGGCTAAAGATAATTGAGATCATCATGTTACATTTTATAAATCAATATTATTACTTTAAACAACTTTACACATGTTATAGGTCGATTCAAAAATCATTATTATCTCAAAAATATGATATTAATAAAAGTTACTTACAAATGTGCAATACTCCCTCTAAGACTAGTGTACCGGATACCTTTTGTACCGTAATTATCAGAATCTTGGTCCATAGCTTGTACCCAAGCAACTGTAGTACCTATACCACAGTTCTCAGGTACTGACACGGTATATAACGATTCTGTAAACTCCGGGAAGTTATCATTCTCATCCTTTATGTAAACTGTTATTGGGACTATACTGAAAAGGAACATACCTCTTAGTAATTCCACTGATATTATAAATGTGAATGTTTAGGTACATCAATCACCAGCGCACTTTACGTCCCCACCAAGGGGCTCTGAGCCTACCCTAAAGTTAGGGTGACTAGGCCATAGTCAACCACGCTGGCCAAGTGCGGGTTGACTTCACACATATCTTAGAATTTGTTCGCCGATATGTGCAGGTTGCATTACCTATGTTTTCCTTCACCGTAAGAACGTCGGGTATATTATGTACATATGAAAAATCGAAAATCACATTGGTACATGGCAGGATTCAAACCCAAGACCTGTAGATTACAAGTCAAGTGCTTAAACCACTGAGCCACAGACGCTCGATACATGGATGGATATTTACTAATACATATCCCTAAAATGGCTTGACAGATCTGAGTGAAATGTGGCACAGATACATAGGCTATATTATGTTTTCCTATTAAGATATCTTAAGTATTAAAACTGTATTTGTAAATATGCATTATTTGATAAAATTTAAAACTGTTTACATAATATAAATGTAAACTTATACAGTTGTCTACATACCTCATTTTGGGGTCTTTGGTAACAACTTCTTTGGCAATTAGAGTAAAATTCATCATTGTTGTTTTTTCATAATCAAGATATGAAGGATTATTCACCCTGATCAGGAATGAAGCTTCATTGACGCCTTTAAATGGTGTCACATCAAATACACCATTATCACCTATTAAATACAAGTCAAATGTTCCATTTTTACCCTGAAAATCGATATTATTAAAGATAAATATAGTTTAAGCATTTTAATTTTAATTACCACTCATTTCATTGTAAAGAACTACTGGTAACAAATGAATAGGTTTTCATTGCCCTACTATCTTCCTCCTTTATGAGAAGTGAATCTATACTAATATAATAATTTAAAGGGGAAAGATTTCGATTTTTGTATGTATTTGATTCACACATTAACTTAGGGTAATAACATAAATAATAAATAATAACATAAAGATAAAGTTAAAAAAAGGTAATAACATAGGCTATATTTTATATTATTTTTTAATTGCACATGGGGGAAGTCACGAGCAACAGCTAGTTTTAAATAAAAAAATAATTCAATGATTACATTCTGCTTAAGATACTATAGATTGGATGTATTGGATGAAAAGAGTTATATCTGTTACAATGTCCCTATGCTATAAAATTTTATAGATATCTATGAGATGAAAATATCTTTATATTTAAATACCTGGTCATAATCATAGACTTCAGGTACACCGTGCTGTAAGAGTGTGATCGGTGTATTCTGTTGTGCATTCTCCAATATTTCTCCTACATACTGCTCACTGCGGAACCTGGGTATCTCATCATTAACATCTGTTACTATAATTGTTACCTCAGTGGTTGCACTTGGCAAAGGTGATATTTGCTGTGATTCCTCTGTAGCCTGTAAATCATTATGTTTAATTTTTATACTTTTAGATAACAATAATTTAGTATTAAAAATGTATGTTATCAGGATACTATTAAAATATTAACAGAAATATTAACAACAAAAATTGTAGCTGTGAAATTCTTATTGAAAAATTTGACTAAACAACTTTGGTACTTTTTCATACCACAAGAACTAACGTAAATTATTAGTGTAGAAAAGTCATGTATTTTTTATTTCATTAAAAATTATTTACTTTAATTCTTGTGCAATTACAATAATAACTGTTCAATACAAAATTTCTTACCAATATCTCCAAGATATAAGCCCCATTGCTGTTGAGTGGATCTTCTCTGTCCAATGGATTGAAGGTATAGATAATACCCGAAGTGCCGTCAATATCAAAATGTTCCTCTCCACCTGACACAATACTGTATGATATGCGATTGTTAATCCCTCTATCTCCATCAATAGCTCGCACTGGAATATAGAATAAGTAATTTATGACATAAATAATACAACAAAATCAATAATTTTAATTATTACAATCAAATACGATCATTCCGTAGCTTACCTTGTAAAACTGAAGTCCCAATAGGAGCATCTTCGCTGATTCTAGTAACGGGACTCGCAACGATAAACTCTGGCGGCTGATCCTCAACGTCCTGGACTTTCACTAAAATAGCAGCCGTTCCTGTATTAATCCTGCCTTGATTGGCACGATCCACGGCCAATACTCGCAGTTGATAAAGGGATTTTCGCTCATAATCTAAACCATTGACTAAGCGTATCACACCTTTCCCATTCACTGTTTGTATTAAAAAGTTCTCAAGATCTCCATCTAATTCTTGTAATTGATAAAGTACCTTTAAAACGTAAAAATAAGTAATAAGTAACTTTTAATATAAACAAGAAAAGTTTTCTGATGTCCCGGTTGTGTGTGACAGTGACAGATGACAGATGTGACAATGACGTTAGTTTTGATAAGCAAGTTTCGTTTTACGACAAAAATTTTGAGTCAAAATTATTCGTCGACAAAAGTGACAGCTCCACTGTCATATATTTTTTTTGTACAAATACTATTTGCAAAAATGAAGAGCATGAAATATTTATGAATAGGTGCCTAGCCTTAGACTAATCTCAGACTAACAATACACTGGTGTTCAATGCTTATACATGGCGTACTTACTTGGCCATATGCCCCTTCATCGAGATCGGTGGCTTCTACAGTTACTAAAATACCAGGATCAGCATCTTCTCTTACTGTGATAGCAGAAGGATAAGGTTTGAAAACAGGTTCGTTGTCGTTTACATCTTCGACTAACAACAGAAAGCTTTGGGTGACAAAGTTACCCTCCCCTAAATATCCGTCGGTCAGCGTTAAGACAAATGAGTATTCATCTCGGGTCTGTAAGAAATGAAATATCGCATATTTTATTATAGCTTTATTTTCCTAATTAAGAGCAACAGCAGTAGACGTTACATCTGATTTATCGTCATTAGCATCATTATAAATGTAAAGCGCCTGAAATAAATATTAGTTACCTCTCTATCTAATTCCTTAACTAAATATACATTAGCTTCGTTGGACGAAATGGCTTCTAGTCTTAATATATCACTACCAATTTGGTCTTTAATACCGAATTTCAAAGTGTCCCCATCAGGGTCAATGCCTCGGAGTCGGTAAATTAGACTCCCTGAAATATAAAAAAAAATTACATATGATAACAAAAATTATTAGCACATCTTAAAATACATGACAACTTAAAAACAATCATAGTGTAGTAGTTTAAAGTAGTTCTTTATAATTTACGTGTTCCATTTAATAAAAAAAGTTTACTTGTCACAGGAAGGAAGACCGGTTTCATAGTAAGTAGCTAGTAAGTATATTTTGACACAAATGTAACTGGATCCTTATGGCATTAAATACAAAGCACATTATGTCTGTCTCCCTCGTGACTAATCGTTCGTTAACTTCCGCAAAAGCCGGTAACATGGGACGTGTAAGGCTTCCCCTGTTTATGGTTTGTTGTCGTGGTAACACTCCACCCTAACTAAAGCAATTTCCGGATAGTCATCGTTGAAGCGATGCCTAAATGCAATTATGCTCACTCGAATGCAGTTCTTGTCATGTTTGCACAGAAACTAAAATAACATGCATCCGAAATCCCGTATTTCATTTTTATTAAAGTTTCCGTGACTTATATTGGTAGCCTAGTTGTTACAGGTATTTTCACTTTTGATATTGGTCCGATGCCAAGTAATAACCAAAATTCATGTTGTTGTTTATTTATGGTAGGAAAGTACACTATTGCGCATCGACTTAAGAACCACTGCAGCAAGAAATGAAAGAAAGCTAGGAAGACTGATACAATGAAGAATAGGAAATAGGAAAAAACAATTGACTGTCGTATTGCTAGGAACAATCTCTATAGTATTGATATTAGATAGACATCTTAATGAAAATATTAACTACTAGTATTGTATTATCTATATCTATCTATACTTCTATACTAATATAATAAAGCGTAAACACACACTACTTTGTGGCGTAAGATGTCAGCAATTATAGCATATTATTGAATAATTCTTTTTTTTTTAAATAAAAAGTCCTACACTTACGTTACGCTTTAGGCTATATATTTTCAAGCTATTAAGCTCAAGGTAAATAAATTGGATAAAAACCCTAATGTGGGAAAGGGACCATACGGTACAAGCTGCCAACATCAAGGAAGCAAGATTGCCACGGTTTGTCATCATGTCATGTCGTTTTGTCATTTCCAATTGATAATTTGACAAATGTAAACAAGAAAATAAAGTTTTTATAATTTCACGCGGATGAAGCCGGACGGGACCAGCTAGTCTGTGATATTTCGTAAAATATCCATTACTAATGTTGCTTAGATACTTCTTGATAATTAAATTATTAATATTTATTTATGTAGTGGCGACCAGCTTCTTAAACGGATCATCAAATTAATCCTGAACCGTAAGGTTAAAATCGTAATTGGATTGCCAATTTAAGTAGCTACGCGTTATTACTAGTTTAGCATTTAGTGTTATTTTCATGTTGGCGTCGGGCACTTGAGCCTTATAACCCAGAAGCGCAACCAACTGTTTCGGATTATGTGGAGCTTGTATTAAATACGATTTTAAGAGACTTAACTTGTTGTAAAGTGATACAATGTTACTTACCTACTGGCGTTTCGGGTCCCTCCTTTAATCTCACGACAATTTCTGATCGCCCATCGATCAAAAAACGGGGCGGTCTGTTGGCTGAACAAGCAAGAAGTGTTGTCAACACCACCCATAGCAGTATCTGAGACAACTTGAGAGATGGTTTTAACCGGACTCTGGGCTGTTTCCTCGTGAAATCTGAGCACAACATCATCATCTTTCCAATTCATCTGATGCATGGGTTCCTCTTTTTATCTATGGAGACAATAAACATTTTCCCGAAGCTTTCCTTCGCACGGTTTCTCCGTGGGAAGGCCGTGCTCTACTGGTGAAAGTGTTGTCACCTCAGGTTGACACTTAAGCCAGTTAATTTCGTTTACGTGACGCTTACTTCACGTGCACCTGTTAAAGAGAGACGAGTGTTAAATTAACATTCGATATTACGTAAATTGTAGTAGTCACGTCCTTACTTTCTTTAAAAATATAAGCGGGAAGAACAGGTTCTCACTTCTCACTATTCAATTGCGAAATACAAGACGAAGGGGCGTCTATAAATTTGTAAGACTAGATGTTGTCGAAGACCCATCTTATGCCTAACTGACTTTAATGTTCACAGTACAAGGTACAAGCTAAGAAGCTATCCTTGTTCCAAATGGTACTGACTTATTACGCCTTAGACAATCGTCTTAAAACTGATTTGATGATTTAAGCATGACAAGCAGCTACAATGAAATTTAGGAATGATCCAATGTTTTTTGTTTTTGTCTACACAAACAATTAGGCAGATCGCAATAACAACATGAGCGTAGTTAAAAATATTATTAGATCTCACCTATCTATGTTTTAATTGTTTAGAAACAATGACAACGATCTTTTGAGAATTCGTCAATTACCAACGTAACCGCGACGTCGGTAATGTTTTCTATTAAAAACCAAATCCTTCCAAACAAAATACAAACAAAATTAAACCAAAAATGGGACCCACTTGCAAGCACTACCTTTTGGATAAAAAAGAATTTTCAAAATCGGTTCACCAGGGCCAGAGATATCGCGTAACACACAAAAAAAACATACAGACGAATTGAGTACCTCCTTATTTTGGGAAGTCGGTAAAAAATTAACGAAAACATAAACCAAATAATGGGTGACATAGAAATAAAACCATACTGCTCGTCTAGTTTTACTGCAACTCATATTATAAATGCTTATAAAAATAATGTTAACATGTTAATCCAAGCGTTTGTTACGCATTGTTAATTAAGAAGAGATATTTAATTTGGTTTGGATGGATTTTGGATACTTATTAAATCCGAAAGTTTAACTAGTGCTTTGTCCCCCCTTTTAATTTTGATTGCAATCACTATCTCTAAGTGATCGCTAAGTGCTATATAAATGTAACGCTTGTAGGTTACCTAGGCACGGGATGGGAAGCAGTGCGTGTTAAACTATGAACAAATTGCACCTCATTGTTTAGACATGCAGATGTTTGCACACACTTGCTAAACATGTCTATCTGATCATGATTGTATAAAAAAATATTAATTAATTGATTTTTTTACTATGTTTGCACGTTGCTTTTTCTTTAAGTGCTTCTAAACGAAATTTCATTAAATATTTAACATGCAAAAGTAATTGAAATTATTCTTGCATAATCATAGGGATAATGCTTTTGAAATTCCGTTCGGTTACTTTAAAGTTACCGGGGTTTATCCACAAAAAAGATATTTTGTGAATTTGATAGCGGATAAAATTAGGTGAAGCGAATCATCTACATTTTTGATGTTTTTTATTTTACATAGGTTATGAAATCTACTTCTTTCACTAAATGTTCCCGGACCTTTGATCCGACGCGTTGCTTCATTTTTAAATGTTTTCTTTTTGGATAGACGAAACTGTGCAATCTGCGAACTGGTTATGTAAGATTACATTTTTACGTCTTTTGTTTTAAGAGTTCATACTTTTTCTTTGAAATAGTTTCACCCACAAAAGTGATTTTGACAAACGTCTAAAAAAAATAACTAATTTGATGTATTTATTTAATGTTTCACCTATTTAATATTCCATTTTTAATTTGTTAAAAATGTTGAAATGTCCTTTTGAGAGTCCGTGGATTTTGAACTTATTTCCTCTAAAAATATCTTTATGTCTCAGGACGTGTAATTAATTTTAGTTAATGTTCTTAAAAACGTTGCATAAAACGGACCGTAATAGCCCAAATTACTGCTGTGGTTCATTCACACGCAACATATCTAAACAATACACGAAATTATGTAAAATAACAATTAAAAATGACCTCGTGTCAACCGGATATGTGTAACGTGCAGACGAGTCGTTGACGTTTATTTTGGCGGGAACTGATGAGTTGTCATGTTGACAGAAACAAAAGAGGCAGCAAGCGCGACGGCGCGAAGGCCGATGACTGTCAGCCAATGCGACAATTCATATGATATGCAGGGAATTGACCCCTACATACCTTTAACATTTTCTACACGCCACAATTCAAGGATGAGAGTTATTACCCTGTTTTAAATCTCTTTGGTCTGTTATCTCACCTTATTCTATTGTTTTGAATAAAAAAATAAAGAGACATGATGTCCTATATTTTCATTTGATTTAATTGCTAATAATATCACAAGCATGGCGTATGCGATGGTGTCATTAAGAAAGTGTTATAGTGGGCAAATTAGTGAACTTAAGGCAAGGAGCGTAACGGAGTATGCAAAGCGCGGCCGAAAGCCGACCGACTCGCCCGAGACGAGAGAAAGCCTCTTCCCTCCGTTATTCGTCTCTATTATAGTATTTATCTTAATTTTCATATTTGTATCATTTTAATACTTTAAATAGAAACTATTTGTTGCAACATTGTACTTTCCTCATAATTTCGAAATAGCAAATAAGTTTATAAAATTAAAATCATACACATACATATAAACAAGATAAAATTATTTGTATTTATGTATTAGCTTTCGCCCGCGACTCCGTCCCCGTGAAATTAAAAAAAAACAAAAGTGAGTAGCCTATGTATTCTTCCAAATTATCCCCTACATCTATACCAAATTCCATCCAAATCCGTTCAGCCGTTTAAGCTAGAAACTCTAACAAACATTCATCCATCCGATAAACTTTCGCATCTATAATATTAGTATGAAGTATGATTTGTATGATGTACATGCATCATTTGACTATCTCGTGTTATAATTTTAAACATGACATAAAGTTACGTAATGTACTATGCTTAATGGTCCGCGATAAAACATGTGTTGATTTCACGGATTATGTAGTGTATAAAGTAACAACTACATACAGTATTTTTTTAATATCAAAACTGCGTTCATGTGTCTCGAATTATAAGATATACCACAGATTGTAAATTGTTTCACACTACAGACAATGTATTGATTAACGATCTACAACAAATTATATTTCTTCACGATGTTTCGGAGTTATAAGTTAATTGAGCGAATTTGATAACAGTAACTATGTAATAAAATATATTTTCTCAGAGCGTGAGTACATTCACATTAAAGTTGTGTGAATGTTGATAATTTGAATTGGTATATTTCACACGTAACGAATGTCGTTGCTGTAATTGCTGGGACATTAATCTGTGTGAAGAGCACATGCAATTGACCGACGTAATTTTATAATATTAAATGATAAAAGCCGGAAATTATATGGTTAATACGACACTTTATTTTACAGTATTTGAATTACATCTTGTTTTAATGCAGCTGTTAATATTTTCTTATGACGATTAAAAACCTTCGGCTGAGATTTTTTTTATTAATAAATATATAAGTAATAGTGAAAGAAAATTTAATATGCCCTCTTATCAGTAGCTACACATTAGAATAAATACCACAACACCAATTGGACCAGAACTCAGAAATTCAAACTGTATTCTGTTTCGCGGTTAAGGTTAGTGAAAAGCTCAAGTTTTTCAAGCATGATATCTATAGCTAGCTGTTCCTTTACATTTGTGAAATTCTCAATCGCAAATGCCAAAATTCAAATGCACAAATGACAACCATGGTAACCTTGCTTCCTTAATGTTGGCAGCTTGTAGTTTATGGTCCTTTTCCCACAAGAAGGTTTTTTCCAATTTATTTGCCCCCTAAGCTTAATAGCGTGAAAATATATAGCCTAAAGCGTGTCGTTAGTGTAGGGCTTTTTATTAAAGAAATATTTATTCAAAACTACACTGTGATTGCTAACATCCTACGCCACAAAGTAGTGTGTGCTTACGCTTTATTATATTAGTATAGATTGTTTTTTTTTATATACAACATGTAAAAAGATTTCGCAATCTTGTCTCTACCATGATGGAAGAGGAATAAAAGTCAATTTTTTATAAGGTGATACACGTAGACGTTGTCGTATTTCAAAACTGTAGTACACGACCGAAGCTAAACAAATGAATGCGTAGTAAAACCTATCGAAACCAGCACAATATCATAAATATTAACTTGTAGCAAATCGATTAGTTATAAGATTTTTGTTTACAAGCAAAGAAGAATGTTGAGAAATAGTTTAATTTGACTATAAATAATAATGTAATAGAACAAAAAGTGTTTATAATATCATCATCATCTTCCTCCTTACCCTACTACCGTAGGGTCGGCGCAACATGTTTTTGTCCTCCACATAACTCTATCATACGTCATCTCAGTCATCACTCCCTTCTTGATCAGGTCAGCGTTCACGCAATCCATCCATCTCTTTCTAGGTCTACGGTGTACCCTTCCACACTCATAAATAACGTTCTCCTTGTTACATGCGATTCATCCCTCCTCATAACATGCACATACCATGCTAACCATTTACTCGTTATTTTCTCTACCACTGGGGCTAGTCTCAAATTTCCCCTAATATACTCATTTCGGATCTTATTACCCCACTCATCTTAACATTTGCATTTCTGCCACATGTAGTCTCCTTTTATCCGTAATATAACTTGTTGATTCGCCTAGACACAGAGTAAACATACGAAATGTGCATCATACGAGTACATGGTTCCCTTTACACTTTCGATTGAATTTTTAAACTTTCCATTTAATCTGGCAAATCTATTTATAATGATAGTCTCCGTGTATGAAATTACAAAGAACAATTCCTCTGTTATAATAATAGTGACTTCCGCACGCTTTTGTATTGGACATATGGATCACGCAACATTGTAACTTGTAAAGGTAATAGATTATAAATGTATGAACATATTAAATATTATAAAAAAATGAGATCAATTTTAAAGCGATTTTTTCGGGAATGATAAGCAAAGAAGAGATGATGATGAAAATTACTTTTAACTGTTAACTGGCCCTAATATTTATTGCCTTATGTAAGCCAAACATACTTATAGGAAAAATCAAAAATTGGTGCCTCGCTTTTTACATTTTTTAACCCGATTTTTTTTTTGCTAATACATATTAGGTAGTTTAAATTTAGGAATACGCACAGAAACTTCTAATTTATGAATAAGTAATGTTTAGATCGTGCATTTATTAAGACAAAGATCGTTGGGAAAGTGATTGCTATCACCAATGCGTTTGGCAAACAAAGGATGTTCAGCGTTGCGAAGCAAGACGACACAAACATGTGCTGTTTATTTATGCAATTTAATTGAAAAGTCTAATATTCTATTACTAATATTGAGATGGAAAACTGAATCGTAGGGTTTAGGAAGATAGTTAAATGAAATAAATGCTTTCAGATAATTTAGTTGGACATTGGACAAGGATAGAATTTCATAACCTACAAAAATTACACTTTAACCACTAAAGTTTTAACATAACCCTTTTAATCACCAAGGTAGTCTTTATACAGGTCACTAGATGGCATCTGAATAACTTGACCTGTACCTTATGCGTACATCTTCGTAGTTAGTTAGTAATTAATTTTTTATCACCAATAACGGATGAGGATGTCCCTAACTTAGATATTACAATATTTTATTAGTAATGCGTTACAGATTAAAAATGTTTTGTACTGAATAATGCAGTGGTTTATCTGGCAAGATTTATTTGTACCGTTAGCAAGATGTTTTCATAAATTGTTCGTTTGTGGTAGAAAATACCGCAAAGGGTACATTATAGTTGATTACCACAATTTACACTTGTTTTACAATTGTGAGTTCATGATTCGAAAATGTAAACATTGCAAATATTTGATTATTTTTTAATGAAATCAAGGCTTCGATCGATATAGGGTCTGAAATAAGCAGACCTGAAATAAAATCATCTCTCCAAGCATTTATTTAAATTGATTACTATGATTATAATATTATCTATCATGTAAATCACAGCCCTAGTAATATTGAGCAACAAATCCGGTGAAGATAGGATGCGGGTGAGCCAGTTTTTGCGCGAAAGTATCTCGGTCTCCACAATTACTCGTAATTATAAGGTGACTTCCTTCTCATTGAATGCTTGTTTAGTTCTGTTCTCGTTGTCACACAAACATTCGTAGGAAACGATTTCCATTTACTAATAATGTTTTTACAAATATAATAAATGATTTCCGTTCTCATGTTTATTAACTTTTTAAAGTACGGAGAAGAAATCTAAAGGAAAATTACTTAATTTGATATTTTTGTTAATTTCAGTAAGAATAATTAGTTTGATTTTTTTATTTAAAACACCGACTAACTTGCGAAATTAGTTAAAAAAAACTTTGGATTTAGATGTAGAGGAAAGCGTATATACAGTAAGTTAATCGCATTACTTTTTTAATTTTGTCTAGCTCCGTCCAAGGCACAGGTTGGCATCGCGCGCGGCCACCGTGACGCTGACAGGCGCGGCCGAGCGTGCCTCCCCCGGGAACATGGCCGGCTGTCCCGCGACATATCCGGTAACGTTCCAACGTCTAATACGTTACGGCTTTTTGCGACGATACAAGACGAATCAATTAAATTAAGAGTTAACTTTTCAAACTCAATCTACACTAAGGGAAAACTTAGATTCTAAGTGCGATATCTCGAATAACACGGGTGCAATATTATCAATCTTGAAAATGCAATATTTTTAAGTATAATATATTTTTTGTAGCTTATATTTATTTATTTGTGTATTTGAATGTTTGGTCTATTAGCGGTCATTGCACTGTATATTTCATAAAAAGCTCAATCACCTAGAAACTCACTGTACTGTTAACAGTTTTTGCACAAAATTTCGATAGTATTTTTCTGTTATCTATTTAGTATAGCTAAATTATATAATGACATAATATTAACAGTTACAATGTTTATCGGGTTAATTCCAAAATTGTTGACACGTTGCATTAACATAGTCTCTAGAAAATTTCTTTAATATTAAACATTTTAATATGTTTCGTAAGTTCAAAGAATATTTAACCTTAAAGCTCTAACTTTGTTTTTACTTACACAGATCACTGTTAAAAGTACTTTCATTATTACGAAAATTTCGAAGCATTTTAACAACATTGTGTTGTGATATTGTGCTAAAATGTTCCCAACATTCAATTGTTTCAAAAACTTTATCGGATTAATCTTATAAGTAGTTGCGTCCTCCATTATCATGTAGCTTTTAATTGACGTGCAATAAATGAGGCAAATTTTGATCCAAAAAATCGATGGATAAAATCTTATTTGCATTATATCTGTTAAAAGAAATGGTAGTAAAAATGGAGCGTATTAGAAATCGATAAGAGCGATAATTTAACGGATGATTTACGTGTCGACGCAATCAATGATGGGAAATCTTCCCATGGATAACAAAACAACAAAGATTCATGTAGATCATTCTGATACAAGTCAAAGATTAGTTAATTAATAGGCAAACAATATCGGCTGCGATTGCATCTAATAGATTGTGTGAAACTAAACGATATTTAATATATCATTCTAAATGAAGTCAGGAAATCTTGACTGGAAATAAAAAATAATCGCGATGTAAAGATTTCAGATACAATTTGTGATTTTAAGACTATCCTTTTGCGTCAATTTTATAATGCTTGTCCAGACGGTCACTAAACTTTACGATATTCATTGAATACAAAAATGTATGATAATATAGAGTCGATGACTGTCCTAGGCAATGAATAATTTGTCGTCACTTTGACCCATAAATCGAGATTTGTTTCGGTCTACTTAACGGCATAATTCATTTGTGTACCTGTTGACAAATGATGGGCCTCGACGACCGACTCTACCTGTTCAATGGAGGGAGCACTTGCAATCGATTGGCGTGAAGCGTATCTTTAACTTGGATTCCTTCTAAATAGAGTGTGGAGTATCGGGCGACAGAACTAAGAAATGTGGGAACTTTTTTAGTTCATATGTTTTATAAGATAGCACTGATCAATATGGCTCTACACGTTGGCTTAAGAAACTGTTTAGTTCTTTAATTTAATTAATCAGATACAAAATATATACTCCAGAGATATTAGAGAAGGGGATACTTTTAATATTATAACAAGCCTAAATAGTAGTTAAAAATGATTGTATTTATTCTTTTATTATCTACGTAATTATTAAAATGAAAATTGAATAAAATTAATCTATGTTGTTTGATAGTTTGTTTAAATACATCCCGATCATCTCAGAAAGTCCAGTGACTGCAAAAATTCCAATTTCAAAATAAGTACAAACAATTACGCTCCATTCGCAAAACGTAGTCACTGAAATTGTTAAAATAACCATAACGTATAATCATTACATTATGTTACCAAGGTTGTTGAATTAAAAATGCCTAAAATGTTATAATTTTGATGTTCCGTTATAGTACTTATTCCCGGAGACCTAGACTAAGTACTTATATGCATATTAATATATGTTTCGTGTAATATTTTATATGCCAATTCTCCCTTAACATAACGACCCATAGTAGTGAACTTAGGGCATCCTTATTCATTGTTTGAAAACGTAAAGTAGGCTTCATTTGTTTTATTACATTGAGTGCTGAAAGGAAAATCTTTAATTCTCTGTTTTGTTGCTAGAAGCCACAAATATATTTGTGTTGTAACGGCGCAAACAACCTTTTTGTAAATAAAATATTTGTAACGGACACAGCGTGTTGCCGAAATTGGCTGAAAATCCAATCGGAAAGGTACAAAAAATAATATCAGTTGTTTTGATGAAGTTTCAGTGAAAGTTGAAATTGGTCTGTTGGATTTTGAGAACATTTAATATTATTTATAATACATTTAACTACTATACGTACTAAACAAGATAATTACTAACAGAATAAAGTAATTTAATTTGTGTGGTTTTAGATAATATTAAAATGCGGGATGCAACGTTTTATTAAGAACTAAATTAAAGGACATTTTATTTTCATTTCCATCAAGAACGGCTAAGTTATTTTGTTATGTCCCTTTTACATATATTTGCTTAAAAATATACGCTATTAATATGTTATGGATGAAGTTAAATGTTATTTTAATTTACAAAATAGTTAAATTGGACAACTAGATGTATATTATTAAAATTTATTTTCAAAATAAAGTAACATTTACTTACTTGATACAAACACACTAATAGTAATTTTATTTTCAATTGAAGTTTAAAAAATAATAACTGTGGAAACGTTCACTGCACTCCCGATGTAACGTTTTCAACACAGACGGCGCGACTTACGCGCGTGAATCGCTTACTACAACTGACTGTTCGTTAAGTGACAACCCTAGAGACCAGGTGTTAGTGCTTAATGATGGTAGACAATTTCTTCCTTCACTTACGAAAGCGTTATTGAAATGTGTTATAATGACATGAATTTCTATAGAAATCGTTGTTTTTTTTTATTTAAACATGTTTTCTTTCTCAAATCCCTAAATTGCATCTGTCTGTCGACAGCCCTATCTAGTTTTGGTGGTAGCTATAATTAAAATCTATTCGTTAGGTTCCGAAAACTATTGAAAATTGACAAGAATAAGTTAATAGAAAATGAAGAGTGTGAGTTCGAGAGTTCAATTGTTTTTTATCTTTATGAGTTACAATCTATCGCTAATTCACAGGAGAGTAACAGGTTCGTCCTGTTATAGTTTTCCATTGAACTCTAACCACATAACCGCCGTGACCACAGAGAGTCAGGTTCAGAAGTTTTTAACTGGTTTCCAAGATAAGAATGAAAATGATAAAAACATTCAAAGGTTCTTCAATCTTCATTCAAATTCTTGCAATTACTTATTTTGGGAATCGAACACGGGACCGGCAACGCTGCTAAGTAGTAACTTTCACTTTAAATGTATTTATTTTACAAACATAATGAAATTCTTGTCTAAGCTTAATCTCGTACATTATCAGCTAGAATGTTACTCCTTACTACGGTCTATTCTAATTTGGATCGTTAGGCAGCGGAGCGCATCCCCCCTTTACCCTTCCCCCTGGCTAGTGTGCCGCTGGACGTTCGCTGACCGTGACCATCATATGCCACAAGTGCGTCAGTACTAATAATTAAATGTTAACTGTCTCCACTTACAACGTAGCTTGCGTCGACTTTAGGGGCACAACCGCTTCGGTCAGTTGCACAGGCACTCAGTAAAACTATGTCAATCTGAACGATGTTATGACTATAGTATGACGTGACTACCATTTTTGCTTGATAAATAAAAATATATTAACCAAATAAGTTTAGACAAGAAATATTTAGCTATGCACTTATTTATACTTCGATTTATACTAGATCCTATATTGCATTACAAGCTATTATTGGGGACTCTGCGCGAAATTAAAAAAAAAAACAAACTTTGAATTAGCCTATACTATCTATATTTATGCCTTCATCAAGATTATCTAACAAATATCGTTCCATCAATATTTTATATTAGGAAAGAAATTAAAGATACGGCTAAAACGATACAAAATGCAGCTTAAACCATTTTAAGTGTTTAATTTTACGTAAGTTAAAGTGTCTAACTTATGTAAAATTATGTAAGCAGTTGTATTACACCATTAGCTGTCTCGGATGGTCGGTGTCAGCGACGCGGGGCCCGTTTGTTGTTCCGCACTATGACTCCAGGTTCAATAATCGCTCACAGGTGTACTGCACTTATCTTCATATATTGGTTACTTGAACGTTTTGTAGAGTAAAATTTACATTACAGGAATGCAATTCAATTAAGACGCAATCTTAATTTCTTGTTCTGAATTCATGGTAGTTTTGGTTAGTCACAAGACGGTTTAATTGAAATTCTAAATTTGTTCGTTAAAAGAACAGTTTGGTTATCAAAGCTGATATAAAACATACGTAGATCCTACCTTTAAGCCAATATGAAAAGTATATAGTATCCAGTGTGACAAAAACGAATTAATTAAGATCTACAGAAGCAATTTAGAGAAAACTACGTGTGATTTTGATTTTAGTATGTTAGTATGTTAGTCGGCACAGGACCGGGCATTGTGGCAATCAATGGGGGAGGCCTACGTCCAGCAGTGGACGACCAATGGCTGACGATGATGATGTTAGTAACTTACATTTTTTTGCTACAAAAAGTCCGTCGAATTGAGTGTTAAGGGAGACGGGATAAAAGGGATCGGTTCGAGGCTTTAATAAAACAGAAAAGTAAATTTTCATTTTTATATTTAACAAAATTTGTGAGCACGAAGTAGATGACGTCACGCGGCTCCGCACCGCTCTCTTAATATATTATTTGCACTAATCATGTTTCGATATACATATAACTCCATTAGACGTTAAGAATAATTAATACAGTAAATATCTACTAACACAAATCCATCACAATAATTTTAGAATATCAGTTGTTTTTGATTCGTTCTGATTAATAAACCTAATGTATCTTATCTTAAATTCTTTATTAAAATATATTTTAGACTTGATTTGTTGATAAAATCTTTCAGTTGTTAACGTTACATATTTAGCAACCAAAGTAGAAATAAATGTATATACAATTATAGCTGCATTTATCTTTATATTATTTATATTAAATTACGAAACGAAATCATCAAATTTATTACCGATTTGACTAGATTAATTTTAGTACCTACAGGAAAGTACGCTATGTGTTAAATATAAGATCTCATTTGATTTTATTTGTTGCATTAATATATGGCTTAAACTCGTTAATGTTAATGATTATTGTAAGATGGTAAATAACACATTTACTGCGGCAAGTAAAATAATTCTTCATCTGGTGCGGCAGTGAGCTAAAATGCGCCTCCAATTTATATTTCCGCCAGTAACTGGCTTACTAGACCCACAAGCACTAGGATAGATTGAATTGCTATAACTTTGTGAAAACATAACCTGAGATAATCGTTTAGCACAAGCGAGAGGGACATAGTCTTCTTCGTCCGCACCAGCTTCAGGCCGATGTCAGCCTGTTATGCAGTTAGCGTGTTAAAATGTCACTAAATAGTATTTTTTTAAATCCTTAGTTACATGCACAATACTGTTGCCTTTGTATTGAAAACTAGCTGTTCCTGTGCGGCTTCATCCGCGTGAAATTATAAAATGTTCATTTCATTGTTTACCTATATTTGTCAAATTATCAATTGCAAATGTCAAAATGACATAACATGATGACAAATCATGGCAGTCTTGCTTCCTTGATGTTGGCAGCAACTTATGGCCTCTTTCCCACATTAGGGCATTTATTTAAAATATTTACCCCCTAAGTTTAATGGCGTGA
>LD688971.1:5975564-5990501 GCA_003118335.3 Papilio memnon | reverse complement strand
TGTACAATTATTTAGATTTTATATGAGTTTCTATGTTACCAAATCAACGCACTATATGTAGCAATAAAATATTTCAATTATTAATAAATCTATCAAAGGAAATTCTTCCATAATATCTTTCAGGCCATATATTAATATGCAATGTGCAAGTTTATGATGATTTTCTAAGATATTAACTTTAGATATATATATTTTTTTATTTTGCATTGTTATACTAAATTATTTGCATACAAATTGTTTTTATTAACTACAAAGATTAAAGCATGGAATGCTATAACTACAGTTTGCGATATCGATTTTTTTTAAATATTATTTTTTAATTAAAAATTTAATCTTAATTTATTACAGACATCAAACACAAATCAAATTTTCCAATAAGGATAAACTGGCATAAATATTCTTATTATTTTAATTTATTAGAATTCTAAACGCTTTTAATGTCATGCATTTCTTTATTTTAAGTCGAGTTTGACTAAAGAAATATAACTTTATCATTATTTTTTCTATACTAGCTAATGCTAGCTTTTATGTGAATTTTCAATATTAAATTCATTATTTTTAAGAGACTCTTGTAGAGATCAATTCCACGATATAGTAATTTAAAAATCATTTGTATTGTATTTAAAAAAATTGCAGACATGTAATGAGTTTTTATAGGAACCTTTTAATATATTGTTGAAGTTAAAAGTTTTCGATAATGGATGGTGAAGTTGATAACAGAATTAGTTATTTTAATTAATCACTACGTATTTCGAGATATATAATTTGTGCGGGTTTTCTTACCAATGATTGTCTTAATTCTTATATCATACGAATATTGTATGCAATTCAATGTTTATAGCAGCTCGGTTAGCAATTTTAGATATGGAGAGTGAAATCGCAAGCCACTAAAGTTTGAATATTGTAATACTTTATTATAATTCCTATTATGTCTGTAGTATATTTGAGTATAACGAAGTTATGTTGTCTTTATATAATCTCGTTTTAAAATATTTATATGTGTTAAAATATAATTCCCTAAGGGCTTTGCACAGGCAATATTTTAGTGCTTTCAGTGCTAAGAATAACTTTATGTATGTGAGTTTATGATATTTGTCCGTTTATTGTTTTTTTCGTGGCGGAGGTTCATTTAGTTGGCGGCCGCAGCACGGTGATGCAGATCGAACCTCGGAGTATTCTCAGTAAATCTATCACTTCCGGTGTCTTCATTGATGTCACATTTTCATCGTTCACCTGAAAGACAAAAAATTAAAATCAATTTAGTTAAAATACTGAATTCCATATAGAGTCGGGGACGAAAGATAGTAAATAGTTTGACTGTAACATATGAAGTTTAAATGAATATTGAAATAGAGTTATTGTGAAGCTTAAGAGTTTAAAAGTTTTTTTTTCTTAGGACAAACGAGCAACGGATCGCACAATGTTAATTGATCTGACGTACATGACCGCAACGCCAAGGTCCCGTGATGCTTTGCCAGCCCTTTAAGGTACTATAATAATAAATAATTTAGGGCCTGTCCCACCAAATTGTAAATTGTCTGATAACAATCCAACGTGTAAAATATGTGGAAACATCTGATTTTGTTACCTTATTTTACAGTGACGTCATTTCTAGGTCTGAGCCTCTATCAGCCAGTGGTGGGACAGACAGAAAATCTAATAAATATTTCACTTTTTTTTAATTTCTATGTTTATACCTGTAGTATGACGTCACCGGGGCGCAGGCGGCCGTCGCGCGCGGCCACGCTGTCACTGTACACGGCGGAGATGTAGCTCTGTCCGGAGTCCGGGTGGCTCTGCACGCTGAACCCCAGCCGACTGTTCCAGCCGCGGTTCAGCTCCACTGTAACTATCTGCGAACAGTTACATATCAGGTTAAAATAACTGAAATTATCCAGTTTTGTAAGTAGTAAAAAAAGTCGGTATAATGCTGGCAATGTTGTCGCTACCAAAAAATGGTAGCACAACTGCTTCAAACTGTGAGTGTACAGTAGAAACTGGTATCTGTTTTGAATGTTATAGAATGTGTTGTGTGTTGCAATTTTATACCTAATGTTACATACCGTGGGTTCATTGTTAACAATCTCCTGAGGCGGGCCAGGTTTGACGTTTTCTTTTTGCGCAATATCAACTTCCTTAGGTTTCGGCTGTACTTCAGGAATCATCTTCCGTTCGTTGTCGGGCGACAGTGCGACACCTTTCCATTTCTTTAAACCATTTCCTGCAAACATATCGTTAAAACATCATACACTGAACATAATTTCATACATAAACAAGAGTACTATCGCCTACTCCGATCACGGCTTAAATTGGTTATTTTATCGTAGACAATACAAAAAATAACTTAGTTTACCATCATCTTTGTGTCCATCAGACGCGGCATCACTGCTGGAAGTGAGGACAGCGCTCTGGTACGCCGGACTGGAGTGCTTGAAGCGCGCTTCGTCGCTGGACAGTCCCACTGGCATGGACACCGGCTCGTCCGAGTCTACGGGGAACACCTCCGTGTACCTCGGCCTTATGTCCTCCTGGTACACGTTCGGTGCATCCAGGGTATCATTGTCTAGATTATTTAACTCGTAACCATGAGGTGGCACTGAAATTACAAATGTATACGTTAAATACGATTATTTTAGTAATTTTCATACACATTGTTAAATAAACCAAAAAACGGGTGGTAATTTTAAATGACCGTGCTCCAAAATACTTTCTACGTTCGTGCGTTTAAGTAAAATCCAATTATCTAACATAGATAACAACGTAATAGACGTATTTACTGTATTATAATGTTGGTTTGTATGGTTTTGTGTTAAAATGTGTGTTTGAAGCATACGAAATGTATTTGATAGGGACGATCTCATTTAATACGCACACATGTAAAATAAAACGATATTGTGTAATATATGTGAAAAGTGAAGGGATAACTAACAAGCAGTATTGGTTACAGATCAAACCAATATATATGATAGTGCAAAAGTGCAATAGAGGCGAGGAATGTACTCTGAATACACGAATTGAAATTCGTTGTGCAACATTCACGATACATTTTTCAATTTATTTTGAAGATGAATATTACAAAAATCTATTTGAAAGTTCTTATATTTATTGCTTTGTACTTCCGTATCAGTTATTTTCAATACAAGTAACAATCGTTCGTAATTCTGCAACGTTCTGAAATATACTTTCAATTTAATGCAAATGTTTGCATAATTTATATTGAAATACTGCATTTATTGGCTAAATTTAAAATTATATTTATTTTCGATATAGATCGCAATAGACTTGAAGTTGCAGCCTGGATCTAAACTTATCTAGTTTAATGAGATGGAAAATATTTTGTTAACCATAATTATTCGGGTATTATTTGAAAAGTATAGTTCAGCGAGTATATTTTAAACACATTTAATTAAAAATTGGAGTCACCCAGTATTATGGTTTGTAAAGTAGTTGAAAAACGTACCGTGAGTAAGAAATAATTAATATCTGGCATTTTCTACGAGTTTAGACAATTAAATGCTAGGTCCGATAGGCGGTCAATTCGTCGTTCAAATTCGGACTAGGTGTATTCGGATAGCATAAGGGGGTACTGACAGAGTCTCACCTGTCAGACTCAACTTTTGTTTCCTACAAGAGGGCGGGGCTGTGGGGCTGGTGAGTGTAGCAGTATGACGCTGCGGCAGCTGTTGCAGCTGTTGCAACTGTTGCAGTTGTGGCAGCTGTTGCTGTTGCTGCTTGTGCTCGCACACCGTACCGTCGACGGTATCGGCTAGCGGATAGTGTGTCTCAAGCTTTATATCCGAGCTTGGGCCTGTGCAAAAACTATTGCTTAGTGCTTGTGTATTTGATATAAAGATATGTGATGTATAAAATATTGTTCAGTGTTCAAGAGACAAAGAGATTAAAAGCAGTTTAGTAACACAGACATCGACATGTTTTTTTAAACTTATTGTTTTTATTTCTTTCTGAAATCTTAACTTAACTATTACTGAGCGTATCCTAGAAACTAGAACTCGGCTAGACCAAACAAACGGCATAACAAAATAATCACACCAGTTTTAGTAAAACAATTCCCACGTTTGATTTTTAATGACATACCTAATATAATTTACTTTAATATCATTGATAAATTAAATTACAAACAGGTAGCATAAAGTGTACAATAAATAAGTGATGTAAATAGCAACACATTTTATAGCTATTAACAAACAATGGTTGGAAACGTGTTTTCGTTTGAATGCGGGCGACAGTAATGCGAATCAATTAAGCTCATAATAAACGTAGGTTTGTCCGGCCAGTGCGCGTAATTAGCTTTGAATGTTAGGAGCAATTTGCACTGGGAAAACTTTACCATACTTTCATTGTCCAACGGAAAAACTTCTTAACGTAAATTTACAATAATAACCTTATCTTTTTTATTTATGTGCGCAGAATAAACGATTAAATCAGTAGCTTGAAATATATATTTTTTTCGAACTAGTTCAAACAGATAAAAAATATCCTTCTAATTGTATTAAAATGTGCATAGCTTTACTGGCTATTAATTCTCTTGAATATCGGTCGTCCCGTGTGTACACAGATAAATTATGAACGTGCCTCGCTTGCTCAAACCAGTGCAGAATGCTGTGCAATGCGCACTGCATTGTTTCATCCATTATCTAAATGATGCCCACTTTATGCCTTTTTTATTTTACTCGCTGCTCATAAATATACATATTTTCAACTTGTATAATATCCTAGTTTAAATTTTTATTTTAAATACACAATTTAATTTTCAGGTTTGTTTTTCTTTTTAATGACATACTCAATTAACATAAAAAATAGCGGCAAATCCAGTTTAGTTATTTCTTAAATCAACGGCGTAGTGTCGATATTACTGCAGAAGAGTACAGTCATAGAAACCTGCGGTGTCCCATTTATAGAAAAATTGCCTTGTTCCTTGCAAAAAAACTTTCTACACCTTGTTACAAATAACCAGTAGCAGTGAATTGCGCAAACGACGGGAAATTTAGAAAAGTAATTAGCCGTAAACACTGGCCGACATTTTTGGGTACAAATACATTTAAAAGCCATGTTCTATTGGGTATTATTCCACGTCTGTCTGTTCCGACTGTAGCTTTTTAAGTGGAACACCGTCAGATTCCCCGATTGTACAATATATCGTTCCTATTTCTGTATCCCTAGATCGTGATATACGTACCAGTGGGCTGCTCGTAGTGGTTGTTATCCTTGGTGAGTTTGCGGAACTTGCGCGGGGAGAGGCAGGGCGAGCGCGAGCCGTCCGCCGCGTCCGGCGTCAGCCGCCGCGCCGCCAGGTCGCATAGCATCGACACCGCCTCGGCTCTGTGTAAACACGTGATTATTGTTTCTTTATTAATAAGTAGCTTTCGCCCGCGACTCCGTCCGCGTGGAAACAAAAAAAACAAAAGTGAGTAGCCTATGTGTTCTTCCAGACTATCCTCATATCAGCCGTTTAGGCTACAAACTCTAACAAACATCCATCCATCCATCCATCCATCCATCCATCCATCCATCTAAACTTTCTCATTTATAATATTAGTGAGAAGTAAGAAGTAAGATAGTAAGATTAGCTTTCGTCCGTCACTGCGTCCATGTGGTGTTAAAAAAAACAAAAGTAAATTTCATCCAGATCCGTTCAGCCGCTTAGGCTAGAAACTCTAACAAACCATCCATCCATTTAAACATTCACATTTATAATACTAGTGAGATTAGTAAGATTTGTACATGTTTAACATATAGGTTTGCGGGTTTTTTATTGACTTTATTACCGTGTCTCAGCTTCACACCAATGTGTTAAAAGATTTTTGTAGATTAAATTTGAACTAGCAAAGCCAAAGCTGGGGGAGCCTATTGTGGCATAATCAATTACAAAGTATTAGTTCAATGAAACAGTTCAATGTCTGGGGAAACCTTATGTTTAAACATAAACCAATGTCGACAATTAGTATACTATGCTATGAATCCATCTTGCAAAAGACTTAGTACCACACTAAGGGACTCCGATGCGTCAGACGGTGTTTAATTTAATATTTATCTCGATAAGACTCAGTTGCAATTCTTAAGGTTACTCTTACGTAATGACGTCACGCACCTTAAAGGTGGCTTAGGCCGACTGAGTGGTGGATCTGAATCAGTGGGTCCGTCGTCTTTGGGTGAGACAGGCGAGAGCGGCGTGGCTGCGTGGTCGCGGTACAGTCGCAGTCGCACGTCCGCGCCGCACGCGCGCAAGAACGACACCGCGTCCGTGTGAGACATGTTGGACATTGGCGTATCGTTCACCTGCAACACAATATATAAAATTATTGTTGAATCTAATTTAGCGAGATATTATTGCAATAATTACTATTAGAGCGTCGGAGGCTCAGGGGTTTAAGCATTTGACTTGTAATCTACAGGTCCTGGGTTCGAATCCCACCATGTACCAATGTAATTTTCATTTCTATGTAAATACATACAAATTTAATAATTTACCCGACGTTCTTTTACGATGAAGGAAAACATCGTAATGCAACCTGCACATATCGGTGAAAAAACTCAAAGATATGTGTTAAGTCAACCCGCAGTGGGCCAGCGTGGTTGATTATGGCCTAGTCACCCTAACTCACGGTAGGCTCCGAGCCCCTTAGTTGGGACGTATAGTGAGCTGGTGATGATGAATTACTACTCAAATGTCGAAGAGGTAGAAATAATTATGAATAGTTTTATTCACCGCAACGATCCTGTCCCCTGGTTGTATCCTGCCGTCACTTAGCGCTGGTTCCCGCACGAGCGCGCGCACGTAATGCCCTAATGCACTGTGGTCCTCCTTCCGCAGCGTAAAGCCCAGAGAACCGTTCACCTTCGTCATCACTATGTCGAATTCCTGCCATTTTTAAGAACATACTGTTAAATAAACAATACTATCACCTGCCTTTTCCTGATATATTTGGAGGTAAAAGAGCTTAATAAAAGGCAACTTTAATGACGAACGTTATTCGATAGTCCATTTTATTAAACTATTTACAATAAAAAGGTAATTAAAAAGTTCGCACTTTAAGCATTCAAATAACAATATTATCAACGGAAAACAGCTCGCATTATTGTAACACAATCAGTGGAAGCAAATATAAGTATAATAAAAACAAAAGCCGTCCATTCATTACGGCGCTTCCAAGGAACGGGTAATTACTCGAAAATACATTTGCAAAATTTGTACGGGCAACGGAGCGGTGTTTTATTGGCAGAAGGTTTTAATTAAAACGGATTATTCAACTTTTAACGGCTGATACTCTAAAGCTATTGAATAATTTACTCACCACCGATCCATCATCCTGCAGCCGTGAACAAATAGTTTTATTAAATGGGAAAGGGTTAACTAGCCGACTAAGGATATTCAATCAATTAACGCGTTTTACAATAAATTAGCAAAAATTGTGATTTTATTTTGTATAGCGGATATCAATAATGAATGGAATATAAAAGTTTGAGTGTATTTAATAGTTAAGTGTAAGAAATACAGGATTAATTGCATCGAGATAAAACAAGGCGATCGACAGTTGTTTTAATTGATGATCCACTCACTGAACTAAGATATATCTGAGGATTACAGCGTACAAAGCCCGCGTCTTAATGTAAGAGAAAGACATTTATCTTACTCGTTTCTACTATTTTAGTCTTACTTTAAAATAGTTTAATGTTACTCTCTTGAGACATTAAATTGGTGTAAATCGATTTCATATAAAAATACTATTATAAGATTAAAGGAAAAGACATTAAGTTGAGTCACATAAATTTATTCTTATTTGAATGATTTTTCAATTTCAATAAAGTTTGGTTTTTTTGTGGACCCAAAATCAAAATGTAAATATTATACTTAAATATTGCTTAATATTTTTTCAGAAGTTATAAAAGAATTTAGATTATATTTATTCTCTAAAAAATACTTTTTATGCAAAAGGAGACTGATAGCATTCGTTGGAATACTAAAACATTTTTTGTGCAAATTTAATTCGAATACGCCAGATTTGTTTTCGATTCCGGCCGCTTTTTCTCTCAAGGGTTGAATTTCTAAACGCGCAGCGTTAATGGCGACTATCAATAAAAGAAATTGCCCGACCGTTTACTTTTCACAATGACTGCTCCGCTACTTCGGAATCGGCAGCCGCTTAACTTTATAGGTCTTTATATTTAATTACTGAAGAATTTTTGGGATGAAAATTATTATTGTAATTGTTAAAGGTTACGTGAAATATAAACGAAGAATTGCGTGCTAAGAAGTCTCATCCATTTCATTCATTTTTAATCCTGGTAAGGTTTTCGTCCAGGGGAATTAAAAATATAAAATTGACAACGGAAAAATTGTAGGAAAAAGGTGTTTATGTCAGATTTGTCTTGATTTCTTCGTATCGTGATAGGTCTAGCACATTGATATAACCTTGTTGAAAAACGGAAGTATTAACTAAATTTATATGCATTTAAAACTATATTGTTCCTAATATATCACATATAAAAAGACTTGTTAATCAGTACAATACGCAGTACAATAAGTTGTATTGTAGAGCAATGTACAGGCCGTTGTTAGGAACATAGTCGTGATATTGTACAGCTTTAGGGTCGTATGAGAACGATAATAGTAACATTATGTAAACTGCCTACATTGATAGTCATTGTCTATTCAATAAATTATCAGTAACTACGGAAACAGTACTGGTAGTAGACTGTATTTGACTTTAAATGTGGTTAAATTACATTTTAATTCATTAATTATGTGTGAAGTCAACCAACCCGTACTTGGCCAGCGTGGTTGACTAAGGCTTAGTTAACTTAGGGTAGGCTTCGGCCCCTCGGTGGGGACGTATAGTGAGCTGGTGATGGTGATGATGATGAATTATCTAGACGAATTTTTGATGAAACAAATAATGAAAGTTGACGAGTGAATTGTTTAGACTCTATCTAGCGTTTTCATTTACATTGAGAAATGTCAATGTTTTAAATGCATTATACTCACTCCATACTGTATATCGTAGACAGGCAGCGGTTTGTCCAGGTCTGGGAGGTGAAGATCCCGTCTGTCTGGCTCAGGGCTCGCTTCACGCCGACCCCTGCCTTCTGACGACGATGTGGTCGCACTGCTAGTTGTCTGAGATAGCCTGCAATAAAGTTTTAATTAGCATCCTATAGTATAAATGAAGGCGACAGATTATTAATGTTTTCTCACATATTGGCTAGAGAAACAGATAGGCTCTTTATCGTAAAGAATTCGAGCAAATAAAGATCGAATTTACTTATGAACGCTAGTACGCATAAATTTACAGGCTAAGTAAGATTTATATAGTCAAAACAGATATTGACTTTTACAAGTAGTTAAAGGTTTTTATTTTAATGTTTATTGAAAGGGTATGGTTTTCTGGTACTATTTAAGGTATTTATAGAATCTACAGCAGAGATTACAACGTATATAAAGTCTAGAACGACATAATTAACAGTAAGTTTCCTGTGTGTCTTTGTATGCGTAGTAACAACTTTATGTGGGCTTGTTTCTCTGATTATCTTGTCATACTATGTAAGGAATGGGACCGCGGTTGCGCTCGCCTTTAATTTCAAAGTACACGGCCAGACTCGTTTAGATTACCACGGCCGACATCTACAGAATTATTAATTGCCAATTGGATGTCTTAATTTACTACTTCAGGTCATATTCTGTTTTTTATATTATCTATTGGCTAGATTCTTAACTTTTTACACGTAATTGTCAGGTAAAGAAATATTTACTCGTTGCTTTTAAATGAGTATAAAATTCATAAACTCACGTACATTATACGGTTAGTAATCTTATTAATATTATAATATATTATTTCTTACTAATATTATAAATGCGAAAGGTCCATCCATGTAGGATGGATGGATGGAGGTTTTTTGGAGTTTGTGGCCTAAACGGCTGAACGGATTTCGATTAAATTTGTCATAGATATAGACCATAGTCTGGAAGAACACATAGGCTACTTACTTTTAAATGTAGCGGTAAAGGAACAGAGCAGTGAACCGCCAAGATATTTGAAACGGCTCATACTGTCTTCGTGTGAAACTATAATTACCGCGCATGTAAGGGATGGCAGTTGAGTGGGTCTAGCGGCGGTAGATGCGGCGGATGCGGAGTGCGCACGGGCGGTGTGGGCGGATCGGGCGGCGTTAAGCTCTCCAGCGCGTCGCTCGGCGGCCGGCACACGCGGAGCTCAACACGCGTTGCCGCTGTCCGTAGCACTTCCAATGCTTCCTACGAGAAAGAAACAAAGATTATTTGTTATGGTTAAAGGGCCATAATCTGCTGCAATTTTCAATGAGTGATGATGATGATGAGTAAAAGTATTAATTATTAATTTCCCTTCTATTGTCGAAGTCGAAGTCGTGACGAAATTAATTTAGTTTTTACGGCGAGCTATAGAGTACATTAATGATGGAAATGTTATCACGATTTAAACAAGTTATTTACAAGCGTATTTAGTTGTATCATCTAATCTTATTTTCAAAACTACTTGTTTTACTTAATAAGGAAACTTGTATAAAAGAAACTGTTGAAGTAAATTACATTTAGCGGAATGTTTCACAGTACGTGCAATGTTTTCTTGACCGTATTTCTTTTCTTATTGGTATCGGCGTACCTGCTAAGTTTCCTTCGGGACTGTCTGAGATTCATTGCTCGGCTAAACTTCAAGCATTTGTTTCGTTTGTTTCGAACAATCCGACAAAGCATTGGGGAGTAAAAACTTTAGTCGTTTCTAATAAAAAACCTTATTCAACGAAAACAATAGGTAACAAAGTTACGCAATACTTAGGTCAATAAGAAATACTATAAATTCAGCAAGCTTTGATGTAATTAATTTCAAATACGGTTATCGGTTTTCAGTTTATTATTGGCAGGGAAGTTATAGAAAATCTAATTTATTTATTGTTGATAAGGCAGAGACATATATTGCCATGGCACCACGTAGCATTTTCATTATTCCTTTAAAAAACTATCTATACGCAATATAACAGGAAGGCATATGTCCAGCAGTGGGCAGATTAAGACCGATGATGATGATACGCAATATAACACTTTCACTGTGACACCATATTGAAATACATATATATTTTAAATATACCGTTTACACAGCACCTTGATGACGTTAATCAAAGAAAAGGATTTTAATGAACCACAACGTCGGAGCGTTAATGCTGTCGACTTTTCATTTTATGAAGAACGGAACTACGCTCTAAAGGTTAATATTTGCTTCATTATTATACTTTATGCTAAATAATGAGCAGTTTCTTGCCGTAATAAAGATTTTTTTATTAAAATATTAGCCGACACCCGCAATTTTGTTACCATGGAGTTTTGATTTTATGATGTTACTTTTCACAATTTTGAATTATAATTTTCAACTTTGTTTCATAAGCTTTGAGATAACAAAAGTTTTAAATGTATAATTAATTTGTACTATTAATTGTGGTTTTGTATGTTTGTTGAATTAATATTAGTGTTGTTTAATTTAACATTTTGTTAACTGTATTAGGATTACATTTAAGTTGTTTGGTTTTCATTTCATAAGTAAATAATTTAGGCCATTAATAGTAGCAATGAAACCAAACAAGTTTTTGAAATGAGCATTCAAATTTATATTGTAAATCAATTTTTAGTTTCCGGGGCCGTCGCAGTGTCGTGGACAAAGGATCTACAGAAACGAAACATTCTTCAATATCCAATGTTTTGTGCTCTCAGCTAATCTTTGAATACCCACATGTTAATCGAAACTTTCTACTGTTTTAAACAATAGTATTTATTCCTAATGTGTTTAACAACAATGCTCATCAAAAATATCAAAAACATGGAGAGGGTAAGTGAAATGAGCACCAAGTCGAATGAAAATCTTCAGGTTTCTAATTTGAATTTGGTGTTTTATTTTCAACTGTAACAAGTAAAGGATGTTTTGTATTTAAAGGACAGTGACTGTACGTTGCCTAGCTTAGTGCTGTTTTCCGAACACAATAGTAAAACAAACATTTGTCAAGCACGGGATACAGTAAATGGTTTAAACGCGGATTAAATTAAGCAATAGTATGGGGATTAGGGGGCGCTAGCGTTAATCTTGTTTCAGCGGCAGGCGAGCGTCGAACCCGAGACGTTTGATATCTGATCGTTAAATTGCCGCGTTATGTGCTCCCGGGGCGCATTAGGTTCGCAATAAACCATTGCCCTGACTGCTTTATGGCTCACGGCCAATTGCTCTGTTACGTGGAGGATACAGTGATGTTAAGCATTTTACATCCTTGACGTTAGTAATAAAATAGGTACGATATATAAGAAGGAAATTGGGCTTGAAAGGAAATGACTTACGTGGGTAATGTAAGGAGAAATCGATTACTAGCTTGTTTCTGTAGTTAGTTACTAAGTTACCTAGTGCAGTAGGTCATACATTCTATGGAGTTCTCCCATAATTAATGCACGACCTGGCTGAACGGGTATACACTGTGATAGAATCGTGCGAATGCGAAAGCTGTAACAATGTATGACGCCGTTATAAAATGAGAAAGTTGTGCTTCATTTGATTATTTCTGATTAAAAGTACTTTTCAATCACGGAATATAGAGCACGCACCTCATTTAAAGTCGGAATTTTATTTTTATTTTTACAGTTTTGTGATTTACTTAAGATATAGTTTAGTTATACATTACTACTTTATTATTGGGTAACAATATAGGCAGCAAAAGGTTAAGAATGAATTGTTCGTTTAGTCTATTAGCCACATAAAAGTTATCTGTATGTTTTCGTAACATAACTGTTTCTTAATAAGACAGAATGCGGATCGGGAATGTTGTTATGACGAACCTCAATTGTTCTGCTATTCAACTTCGTTACGGCCGTCGTCGTTCTCGTTCCTTTGACCTATGCTTGTAATCGAATTGCGTACAATCTGTGACGCCATTTATTAAATTGTGTGTGCCGTAATATCTGTTAGAATGGTCGGACTGAGGCCCGCGGCGCCAGATATAACATGTAATTCAATATCCTTAACTTTCTTTTGATAAGATTTTTGTAGCTCAGTATTTCTTCTTTCCTGACCGAGAGAAATATTTTTGACGTTATATATGTAATACATATAAGTCTATATGTATGTTCGTAACATTAACAGTTCTTGTAACATAAACAATTTGTGAAATGTTATGTTAGGTTACTTTTTAGGCTATAGTACGGGCAAAACTTTGAAAATTAAATCTAACTCTATAAAATGTTTTCATAAAAGATCTTTCGACTGCAACTCACGTTCTGCTTCAACGAGGTAAATGCTGCGATGAAAAATAAATTTCCTTAACGATCTTAGGTGCAGTAAATGATATGAAATTGATTCAATTCTCGTAGTTTTATAAAATGTTATTTTTCATTATATTTATAGTTTTAAAAATAAAACCTATTTCTTAACCTACTCTTCTCAATCATTCGGCTTTCGTACATGGAAAACTCTACTTACATAGATACCTGTGCTGTTCTTGTTGAGTCTTTCTCTGGGTATCAAAACGGATTCTTCCTGAACATACATTTAAGGACTTGTATTACTACTGCATCTACTATAGCCGTCAGACGTTTCTAACCACAGAAGCCTTTTGTAATGATGTATTACGACCACAAATTTATGAATTAGCCTAATGCTACATGCGAATCAATATTAAGATCATTAACCTCAATTCCGATATAGAGCTCCAGTTTTATATCAGATCGCATTTGTACGGAAACATTAGGTTGGCTGTAATGTTACCGTGACTGTGTTCCCGCACGCGACCAATTTCTGCAGTACTAGGAAATCAGCGATATTGTATTAGTGCTACTTTTTATACCAGTCACGTTATTTTATAATTAGGGAAAATCCCGTTTGCTATTTTGAAATACCTCAAATTGCGGTTTATTTATGAACAGTGAAAGAGTTTCAAAATTACCTTTTAAAAATGAACATACAAATTTAACAAATAACGCAACTACGATAAAATATGATTCACATCTACTAACAGGGTCCAATCATAACTCAAGAAAATAAATTTTGGAAATTCAAGTTCATCAGAACACAGATCTATTTTGATGAAGAACAATATCATTTTTTACTTAGGAATGTTTTTAAAGTTTTTTTACATTTCACTACCAGATGTTGCTCGCGAGTTCATCCGTGTGAAATTAAAAAATATAGCCTATGTTACTCAATGATAGCGTAGCTTTGTAATAGTGATAGAATTTTTGAAATAGGACACAGACACAAAATACAGTAGTTATGAATAACTAGCTTTGGCCCGCGACTCCGTCTGCGTGGAATTAAAAAAACAAAAGTTAGTGGCCTATGTGTTCATCCAGACTACGTTCTACATCTATACCAAATTTCATCCAGATCGGTTCAGCCGTTTAGGCTACAAACTCTAACAAACATCCATCCATCCATCTAAACTTTCGCATTTTTAATATTAGTAAGATTTCCGTTCATACAAAAATCCAACAATACAAATCTTCCCTCTTTATAATATTAGTACAGAAGTATAGATATACGGTAAAAGTTACTATTCCGTAGGTAATATCTCACGTTGTCAGGACGTTGCCTGACAACAGGTCGCGGCGGAAGAGGAATGCTCTTCAATTTCCTCGCCTTTGTACACTCAGACTGTTTCTTTTAGCTGAGACGTTGAATAATGAGGAACCCGTTTGCTACAACGACCTACAACGTTTTACTATTACATGTGTACGTTACAAGGAAATATGTACATACGTGAAGAACAAACAACGTCGATTAAAAACTAATTATTAATTTAATTCAATGCTGGAAAACATCATAGTGTTAATAAAAATCAATCTTACTAATATTATAAATGCGGAAGTTTAGATGGATGTTTGTTAGAGTTTGTAGCCTAAACGGCTGAACGGATCTC
>LD688971.1:5913398-5939356 GCA_003118335.3 Papilio memnon | reverse complement strand
TAAATAGTTAGGGATCTAGCTGTAACTTTATACAGCTTGGAATTTTTTATCTATAGGGTGGTTTAGTTTCACGAAATCGTAAGATTACTTAATTAGAAATGCTATAGTTAAATAATAATAAACTGTATCTTGCCTAAAACACACACCGTAATATATGGTTTATTATTTCGTATGTCTATTGTAAACTAGTATATAACAAAGCCTATCAGATTAAGATAGAATTATCTCGCGGCATAATTAAAGCGGAGCTTCAAGCACAAATTGTAATCCTTAACGAGCAGAACTACGCACTGCAAAACTAATTTATATGTACAACAATAGCGTACATCTTAGGTAGTTATAGTAATGAATACTAAGATCTTGTAAACTAAGATTATATCATACTAGCTGTTGCTCGCGACTTCGCCCGCCTGAAATTAAAAAATATAGCCTATGTTACTCACGGATAAATTACCTTTCTAACGGTAAAAGAAATTTTAAAATCGGCCTAGTAGTTTTTGAGTTATTTCAATACATACAAAAATACAAATCTTTCCTCTTTATAATATTAGTATAGACTAGTATTATAAATGCGAAAGTTTATATATTTGGATGGATGGATTTGTTAGAAGGTATCTAAACTAAACGGATCTCCAAGAAACATGGCATAGATGTAGAGCATAGTCTGGAAGAACTCATAGGCTACTTAACTATTATCTCTGGAATTTTAATATTTCAAATTTTATCCTAAACCAATTAGTTTTGATATTTATTTATTTCATAAATAAAACAAAATTATTGAAATATATTTGTGTTTAACTCCGACTTAAAATTCACTTTGAACCACGTTCAAGATGTAAACAACGCTACAACTCTTGCCATTCAATGAGGAATTTCAGACTGCAAGGAAAGCTTTAAGCAAACCATTTGTATTCAGATGCGACATTTCAAAATATCTTCGGCACATAATTTGAAATTACAATCAGACTTACTGTGTAGTTTACTTAGAGAAGAAATTCTATGTAGTACTATCATTTAAATGAGTTTGAATGTATGCTTATTAACATGATATAAATATGTATCTTGCATAAGTTAAAGATCATTAAAATATCTCATCTCAACGATCGTGTCCGCTCTATTACAAATATTTTAATCTATACTAATAATGTAAAGAGGAAAAATTTGTATTTTTGTATGTATTGTAATAACTTAAACACTACTGAGCTGATTTTAAAAATTCTTACACCATTAAAAAGCTACGTTACCAGTCAGTAACATAGGATATATTTTTTAATTTCACGCGGATGAAGTCGCAAGCTACAGCTAGTAAGTTTATAAAATAAGCAATTGTCGATCAGTTTCGCATACTTTTAACTTACTGAAATAAACGGTTTAGTTCTATCAAAGAGTTTTGAAGTTAGCGACTGCCGCGTAGATACTTAAGGCTTTGAGGTCTTTGAAAGTGCTTATAAAATGAACCGACTAGTATAATTTTCCAATACTCAACAGTACGATCACTTTATCAGCTCAGTGGGAGGTTCACTCAGCACGAGCTAGCGTTTTAGCACGCGATTTTTTTATCGAAATTATGTCTGTATATTTGTACAACACTGTGCGTAAATGCAACTAAATATCGGTGTAATTTTATAATAATATCGAGATAATAGATCGCCCAATATGAAATCAATTACCCTGTCCATTTATTAAACTGTTCAAAAAATTTGCATTTAAAATGAAAAAATATTATACTTGTTTGAGGTTGCATAAGAAACTGAAGATCGCTTTAGTAAAAAATGTCTATCGTAGTACTGAAATTAAATTATAACTGTCAGCTAATACAAGTAAAAGTTAATGGTTAATAGAATTGCAAAGGCTGAAATCGTATGGTTTCTGCGATCTTACCTATTGGTACGTTGTAGATGTGATTATTTCTAAACATAAGAAAAATAATCTATTGCGTAACATCTTTTAATGCATTTACTTTCACATTATTGCATATATTTCTGGAAATTAAATATTGAATTGCTAAATAAATTAAAATATTATTCAATAATTAATTAAAATTTATACTAAATGAAAATTACGTAAACATGTATTAAAATAATTCAGTATAAAAGTTATTACTGTTTCCGAGTATTTTAAAGAGTTAGCGTAAAAGTAATAAAGTGGGGGTAGGTAATAATCTTTCCGTAGCTAGAGTAGAGCGCAGTACTTAAACTAGAGTACCCTCATGCAGTAGGACCGATCGTAACAAGAGCACGAGCCCGATATTAATACTAGCATAGCTTCCAAACTACCCTCATTGTCAAATGATGGAGGGTATTGAATATAAGTAAAAACTAACGTATCTTTATTAACCGAACTGTCCCAATACAATGGAGACCATCACAATGAACTTTTTGAAACAATTTCTAGAACTGGATTCCATTACGGTTTAATATCACATAGCTCTAAATTCCATCTTCCCGATGGTTGGCATTCCACAACAGTACGGCTTTCGCTTAACTACCGTCAAGACAAATATTTCATTCCTGCTTTATAGATAGTTAAAGAAATATAAATTTTGAATAAAGCTTAGAGATTTTTAACGAATCTGATTATTGTACGCATTTTGGCAAATGCCCAAAATACTGGGAAACATCCCGGGACTACATTATGTAATATGCAGGAATTCATCAACAGTAAATGTCTGTTTACCCGTCTCCCGGGATTCGGCGTGATTGCTCAAACAAAGGCAGTGAAAGAAATGGTTATGACACAGTAAATTGAAACCGGAGCGACGCGCGCCACCCGCAAACAAATGATTTGCGCGCTGCCAACTTAATTGTTTTTGAGAGATTTAATTGTGACCTTTCATCAAAAGGTCAAACAGTAACGAGATTCATTTTCTAATGATCGGATCGGAAAGATACATAGATCAAAAGCGTAAAAAAAAAAACATAAATAGTAATACGTTTTATAAATACTAGCAACTTATAAATCGACATAAAATGAAATTTCTGTATAGACGTCTCAATCACATTCCGCAATATTCAGTGAATTAGAACAATTTAACCGAACATAATAACAGTGTTTGAAAATTAGACAAGACACCGCAAACCTTAAGTTGCGAGAATCAAATTTCAATGAAGGAGGCAAACCCTTAACTGCTCAAAGGATTAAAAGCATTCCTAGAAATCCATTCCTCCAAAGCCCCGCTCCGCATCACTTTCGTTTAATGGAAGTCGTAAAGTAAATTCAATCGAAAAGTACGGCTCGGCTCAGTGTACAGACGGAATTGATAAAACGCTAAAAGCCGGTAATAGACCATAATAATGAAATAAATCGCAAACTATATTGGATTGGATGTAAATCAAGTTTGAATATAATTAGCTCAACACCTTTTCATGGACTTATTAATAAAATCACAGATTTTTATTGCGATTAGTTCTGTTGCATATTGTTTAAAATCACTGAAGTGCTAAATGAATTCTATAGAATTTTTTTACAACACTATGTTTATTACAATGTGATAATAAGAATGTGCCGTGGCATCTTGTAATTAAATTAATATATAACATTCTCAATATTTTCCAAGAACACTTCACTCTTCTTTTAATCGCAGTCTCAGCTCTAATCTACAAGACCAAAGTTCTCAGAAATATTATCTAATGCTTCGTTGAAGGATGCGCCATGGTCTGCTGGTAGCGCCGGCCATGAAACAATACAAGTATCAGGTTAATTGTGAACTTGTTTCTTATTGTAATTGGCAAAATAATGAAAATTAAATAATGCGTGTAAAAGCAATTACACATAACACAATTTAAGAGTATAGCAGACTAAGTTTAGTTATAAAGTTCAATAGCATGGTTGCTATTTAATACTATATCTGTACGTTTCGATCGAGCACCCTCATAGCACAAATAGCATTCGATATTGATACTTCGTGCACTTCCGACAGAAGTATGATTTATTGAATCCTTTCTATAGACTTTTTTACTGTGCAACTTTTGGTTGAACGTGGTATTTTAAATATGCATTTTGTTACTTCATCATCAAGTAATGGATAACTGAATATTTGTCAACAATTTGCACAATTATTCAACGTCTTTTATTGTAAAAACATTTAGTAAACATCCAAGCGAGGGTACGCTATCAAAACATCTCACGTTTTCTTTAATCCCTTATAAGGCGGAGATCTTAACAGCTTCTGTGTGTGCCAGCATTGTCGGCAAGATTGCTGATAATGACGAATTTAGTTGGTTGCATTTTAAAATACGTTCCTTAAGAATATTATCAGTAATTGTACAAGTACCACAAATCAAAAATGTAGTCAAGATACAAATGTACTCACATTTCACTAACATTGTAACTGCCTCAGTTCTCCTTTTTTCTTTATTTTTATTATAGAATAAGTCATAATATCGCTATGCAAAGTGAGTAAAAAATGGAAAATGTATTGCTATGATATTGTTTTTTTTTTATGATTCTTAAAATCAACGCTTGACCACGATCACACCCATAGATTAAACACTAATACGAAATTCAAAGATATGTGTGAAGTCAACCGACTCGCACTTGGCCAGCGTGGTTGACTATGGCCTAGCCACCTTAACTTAAGGTAGGCTCCGAGCTTCTCAGTGGGGACGCATAGTGAGCTGGTGATGATGATATAATTGAATCATAGTGAACCATAAGTACGTCTTGGCTTTAAAGGAATTTATACCAAGGAAATGGTTAGGTACTTTTAATATTAGATACATGTTACTACGGGTGAGATTATTTCTAAAAAAATTGCCAAAATTGACAATTTTTTCATCATTAAATCTAACATTTTTGAGGATACGAAAATTACGGATAACATTTTCCTTGACCTATCTTCTAGCTTCCTCGTAAAGGTTCTAAAAAATACATTTTTCCGGTTGTATCTTTCATAATGGATTTCGACATCAAAGAAAAACCATTTGATAGCCAAATATGAGTACTGTAACTGCGGAATGTAGCAATTTTTTTCAATTTATTACAATTGTATCAATTGAAAAATAATATTATGATAGTACGCTGTCGTCTGTTTGGCAAATACGACAAATGCCAACCATTTTCTTGCGTTTGCTTTATTCCCTACAGTCGCCCTTCATATGTTGTGTTGAGTGAAGGTCAAATATTCTTTGACTAAAAATATCTTACATAGTTTCTAGGGAATAAGCCAAGATAAGTTCAAATCTTTAGTAGACTCCTCGTTTAAATATCAAGTGTAGAGTAATAATTATTTATTCGTTCTTGTGTTAAAAAAAAATTGACACCATTTTTTATGAACCGACAAATTTATATTTGAATTTATAGTTTATATTTTCCTATTCCTATAGGCCCAACTTTAGTCCCTTTCCCGTTCCACCCATTTCTTATAAGGAAGGGTTTGGATGGGAAAGTGGATTTGACGGTGGAAGAGACGCATAGGAAGGGGAAATATCCCCTTTATGTGCGTCTCCTCCTCCGACAATTTAGGGTAGGCAACGCATCTGCAATTGCGGATGTCTATGGGCAGCGGTCGCTTCGCCATTTCGGCGGATTTATTTAGGTGGTCGCTTGCTCGTTTGCCACCTTATCGTATAAAAAAAAATATTACTAATAACTGGTGCATTTCAATCGAATGAAACTGAAAGTTAGTTGCCGTCCCTGAGATATTGCACCAAAAGTTTTTGACTGCATAACGTTTACTTGTACATAAATACAAACAGTACAAAACTACAGCTGTTACGATATGCCAAAACTTTTAAAATTCACAGCCGTCGACAGAAATTCGTGATAAGTTAATTATTTATTCATTTGAAAATTAAATTGATACAAAGTATGTTTACATAAAAGGAAAATTTTATACAAAATTGTTAGAGGAAATAAATGATAATTTCTAAATCACAATACCGACTTGCATACTACCTACCCACATTCCATCTTGATACAAGTTGATATTTACAAACACTACAAATTGTTATGTGAAATTGAAAACAAGCAGCAAATTGACAATCGCGTGGTCTATTTAAGTTTTTAAAATGTTTTATTAAAAATGTCTCAGAGGTAAGTTTAAGTGGTTGTTTCGGGTATTATTACTCCTGGCCTTGGACTAGTTTCGCGCGGATTGTGTTTCGAAGCAAACCGACTATACAATGAGATAAAAGATCTCACGATTTCTTCTAATGTAATTGAGTCCGAATGTATAATGGATTGGGTAAGTGCCGGAGGATAATGTCTTTTGTCGTATTACGTGATATATCTTCTCACTAAAGAGATTCAAAATGTATAGAGTAGGCATAGTTCACACTTCACTTGAAACATTTTCGCATAATCACACTAACACTATCTATTCATAGGTCGTCACGAGGACACAAGGTGACGTACTAAACTTGACAACTGATATAGTACCTTTCAGAGAAAGTACCGGTGAAAAAAAGTTGTTCACTATGCCTAGTCGATGTATTTTTAAATGTTTTTGCTTTTCACACATAATACAGACCTTTAATATTACCATATTAAAGGTCTGTATTATAAATGTAGTACCCTACATGTTAGTGTTTAAAAACCTATAGCTAGTTTTAGCGATACCTTATATCCTTAAGTTGCCAATTTGCTGGCCTATTTTGATTTTCGTTTTTCTTACAAATATCTCGTTCCAGATTAAAACTTAAAACTCCCGTTTAGCGACCGTATTAGGATGAGTATTCGTAATTCAACTCCGTATGCCACATTTTATTAAATGGCAACATTAATTCTTGGAGCTGACATAAAAGTCATTATTAACTTTAATGCGTCTGCTGAGTGCTTTGCCAAGGCCATTATCAAAAGGTCTGCATTTTAATAATATCATTATTATTTTTAAAACATTTCTTAAAATTGAACATCTAATCGTATAGGAGATAACAAAGGTGAGAACGATTTCATTTAATTTTTTATTAAGATCAATATTGTAGACTTATAAAGTATGTTGACAAACAAATGAAAGTTTACCGCACAATTTTTATGAAAATATTTACACCAAATATGACGTTTGAGAATCTGGCTTATTACATTCACGACGTAATCTTTTTAACACACACCGTACAACCAGTTTTTTCCTTTAACCGTGTAACGGAAACTGCTCGAATCTCGATGACCAAGTTGTTTCCGGTCGATTTGATGCACTGGCCTTGCAGAATGTCACGGCTCTTTGCATTTTTCATCGTCATTTAACACGGTGACATTTTCGAAGATTTATTAGAAAACTAGCTTTCGACCGCGACTTCGTCCGCGTGAAAATAAAAAAAAAGTATATAGAACTCTCTCGATAACGTTCCTTACTTTATTTCAGCTGTTTACTTAAATTCTTCTAAAAGTGAACTCAGTCGTACTTGATTACATTTTATCGTTTATTCCGATAAATTTGGAGCAACATCGTAATAACTTCGTAGTCACTGTATAAATTGAAAATTTATTGCCAACGTTTTCAATTCCCGGCTGTCGTTTCGACGGATGCGGTTAGATTTTTTTTTAAACGACATTAATATGACTTTTAGAATTTAATCCAGGCTTTTTTAATTCAAATTATTTTTCATATTTTGCCGATAAATTAATAGTCATTAGTCTGTGAGTAAATTATTGTTGAAAAAATGTTTAATGAATTTTATTTAATTATCTTGCCTCAAAATGAGTCTTTTCTAAACTGTTCGGTGTTTTTATTGCACATACATATTATCTTTTAAGTGCCTTTTAACTGTGAAACACGAGTAATTCATTATCTGTAAAATGCAGTAAATGTATAACATAATGCAGTAGGGACATTTAATAACATATTCTTAGACCTCCTCCTTATTGTCATACTTTTAAACACTGTCCTAAATAAACATATACAATATGATTTACAACGCGTTGTTTGTTCAATAACGACGGATGTATGTTTGCATAGCGACTTATAACAATATCAACACACCCAGAGAGCGGACGTTCCAAATAATTGTTCAATCTCATTATGACGTTGAATTATTGCAATGTAATCATGTATTAATATTATTTAGCATTATTATAAGCAATTTAGAGTCTGAAAATGCCCAATGACTAATATGTTTAAATACTTAAGCATGATAAACACTTATCTGAATAAATGGATAGGCCTTTACTTGGAAATTACAGTGATTTCTATTTCTATTATTAGTTCAAATTCTTACCACCGCAACCAACTGCGACCGTCACGTCAGCGCCAAGATGGCGAATATCGAATAGGCCCAAAAATTAAGAAACCAAAAGTATATCTTTAATTCAGATGCCATCTCCTCGCTTTTCACGGGTTTGTTAACATTTTGGATCACAGTAAAAAAACACACACAACAATGATAACCTTATTTCGAAATTTTATTCAATTATTGTTTCAAGTGTATTATAACGTATTAAAGGATAGAATAAATTAGTACAATACCCTCGGGGGTTTCTGTAAAATTAATATTATTTCAGAGGCTGAAAGCGAGTCTTGTACTTTGATACAACTGTACCTCCGATTCGAATGCCGTATTTAAGTCGTTGAATATTTAACTCATTTATGTTGAATTATATTCTATAAGCCGTGATGAGTTTCTCGTTTACGAACGGAGGCCGCCCTATTTAATTAAACACCAAACGATTTCTTTTGTTCTATCGTAAAATGGTAGGCGGTTCTTGAGACGTTCAAAATAATTGAATTCCTAGTGGAAAATTAATTTGTAATGAATCTATCAAACGGTTAAAGAAGCGATAGGCTAGAGAACAGACTTTTTGTCTAAAGCACTGAACGATTTACAAATTACTTTCTTGTGGTTTGAGAATTTGATGCACAACTTTAGTTAAAATGGTTCTCAAAAAAAGATCGAAGTTATATATATTATCTCATATTGCCCACCTTTGATACGAAAACGGTGGTAATGTAAATCACTTAGTATTGTTTGCATTAGGTGAAGTGCTAAAGGACCTAAATAGATAGATACGTTATCAGTGCACGCATTGGATTGTTAGCTGAATGATAAGAACGCATCGTTAAGTAAATCTCTCATGTGTGTTTTATGATAAGGATTTTATGTCACTTGGACAGGTGCTATTAATTGGATTGCTCAAATCATTGTAAATAGCTACAGAAAATAAATAATAATAACATCTTTAGTAATGAAAATAAAACTACTTTTTGAACTATAACAATGGAGATTGGACATACTACTTAGTTATTATAGTTTTCATAATAATTTGAATGGAAAATATTATGCATTGTTAAGTTTTCATTTGTTCTTTGAACTTTGAGATTTATCGTATCCAGGGCTAAAAATTAAAAACGAACGATAATACCGTTCATTTTTCTATTTCACCAGTAATTGCGATTATAAGAAACAATAATTGAAATCGGATTTCATAAAGCTGAATTGGAAAGGGTTTAGAGTTGAGCGTGGTCAATATTTAATATAAAAAAAAAATTAAGCACACATTTCGTTTCAAGAACAAAGGTAATATTTCGATGCTGTAGCACCAAACTTTGATCATGATGAAATATAATAAATATTGTCCTCATTTATAAGATCTGCTAAATTCTTCGAATTAACTTGTGCTAGTTTAAATACCTTAGATTGCATATATAAAAATAATGTGACAATTCAATCATTCGATGGAAAGGCAAAAGGTCAGCAATAATAAAAAGAAACGGTACCTTAAAAATACCGAAAGTTACAAAGTATATTTGTCAATGTGTCAATAAACATAAAAGATCCATAAACAAAAATGAAGCCGTATAAAGCCACAAATATCTATTTATAAGAATTCGGGCTCAAAAGTCTCGATTAATCTACTTCGAAGTTACGAGACGTAGTGTCCCCGAGGGTCACATTATTTTTTAAGTAACATTCAGATGATAGATGTCGCTACGAGCTCTGTTCTGAGAGCTCGGAGAGAGGGAAAGGGGCGTCGAGATAAAGAGATGGGCTTTTCAATATCGATAGTCGATAAGAAAAATATTACCTCGAAGTACCTCGAAGTTGGAATTATATTTTTTGACATCTTTTTTTTACGTTAATGTCTAGTCGTATATTATGATACTGACTATTACAGGAACACTTTTCTTGGCTAAATTTTCCATGGCCTAAATAACACAATATTATTATCGATAGTTTCGAGTACATCCCTAGTGTCCGCACACACGCCGCAAGTATTTATAGCTGCGTCGGCAACAGGAATGCACATCGCCCACCTACAGCCAGCAATAATATCACCACTGTCAAGTTCATTACTCACTCATCCCGTCGCATCGTTACGCACTGTAAGCCCGGCGTTACTTGTATACTGAGCAATTTTTATGAACCTCTATTGATAGACGACATAATGAACGTTTTAAGTGTTACAGGCAGCACTTTAGCTCTTATTTCGCGTTGTTTATTTATAGCGTATATAGTCTTGATTCCCTTGCATACTTGTATCTGCAGGAAATCATTGGTTAAGATAAAATGGTCGAATCAAATGGACATTAAGAGTGTTAAGTTACAAGTAAGTATAAAACAATATCAATGGAAATTGGTCGATAAAAATTAATGCTTATTCCTGTAATCGCAATTTTTACTGAACTTATCGACGCACATAAAATAAGACTTCACCGTTACTAGTAATTATTGAGATTAGTTAAAACAAGTTCCTGAATTTACACAAATCAAGTCCAAGAATATTCATTAGCTTAAAAATGAAACCATCAGATGATCAAATTAACTTTTAACTGCGGACATCGAAGTTTACATCAATGAAAACGAAAAAAATTGCAGCATTTGCAGTGCTTTGGTAAGCCATAAACCATCCTTCGGGCTTGAAAAATACAGCGAAAGTGGTAGCTGCCAAGTTTGCCATTTATCTGCAGTCGCCTGACTGGGAAATGTGTTTCGCATGGATCGTAAGTATAGTTTATTACGGTTCACTTCAATGCATTTCAAATGAAAGAGGATTACAGAATAAACTATAAGCCGTATTTATATAGATTTATTCCAGACAGATCAACATTTTTATGAGAACACAATAAGGAACCTAGGGTACCTACTTTAGATTAGAAATGTAGGTAAATTTTATAATTCTTTGCCCGACGCCTAGAGACCTATTTAAGATGTAGATAAAAATGTTCTGGTCAATGAAAAACGATATAATTACTTAGTATAATATACGTGATAATGTCTCGAAAGCAATTAATAGTACGAAATATTCATAAAAAACTGTCAATAACACAACGCCAATAATCTGACTCGACCGGCTCAGTTTAAAAACAAACTCACATGTTTACAATTTTACAATTATTTTGTCGTACAATTAAATTCCTTTGCTATGCTAACATGACGAAAAGAAAGCATTCAATGTATTTGTCGGTTTGAACACACCTAGAAAAGCCAACACTATAGCTTATCGGTTGTTTTTATGGATCCGCGCGGAGTCGGAAAGGTATACAGCCAACGGAATGCTCGTTAAAACGATATTAGATTTGTTTGTCCGTCTGTTCCGAATAGTATTACAATGATAACAACCGTGTTTGGGTTAAAATGGACGGAAAGTAAATGGCTAGCGAGGAAACTTTGGCGTTTACACTATCATGTTATGTTTGATTGTGATTTTAATGTAAACAATGTGACAGGAGATTTGATTGAATTTTTGGTTTTCATCTGCACATCGTATAGAATAACAACAAAGGATATTTCTCTTTGAAATACTAAAGGAGTTACGTACTTTTTGGGTTTTTAACATACTTATAAAATCGAGTTCAACAAATACAATAAAAGGCAATGATTCAAATTACCTCTTTCGTGTCTAACATCAAAGTTGGTATCGAACTTGAGGGGTACGGAGGAGGCCGGTACCCCTGTCACTCCCTGGCACAAAATACTTTACAACTTTATAGCTGATAAAGCGGCCGCGCCATCCTCTATTCAATTCACGAAACAATTTCATGAATAATTTACTTTTATGGCAACTATGAAAAGGTCATGAAAGATAAACGTGTTGAATTCTCAAGTTTTATGTATTTGAAAAATAAATGAAAGACATTTGAATAGAAATGTGATTTGAAAATGTTATCTATACTCTGTATACGATGCGCTCAGTTGTAACTGTTTTAAATGAGAACTCGAACTGTTTAGTTAAAACTGTACAGTTCAACTGATAGATAAAATTTTGCTTATACACGCTCGTGTCAGAACTGAGCGTATGTACCGAGCTTAACACGAAACTTATATTTTACAATCCATTAAGGCATAAAATTCGGAATCACACCTAAAACACAATTTAAAGAAAGATTTCCTCCGTCATATATATTCCAGAAATTTTAAAATGAAGTACGGATGTAATAAAAACGTCAAAAACATGGATATAAATTGTCGATAAAAACCCTCCACTATCAGACATTTTATAAAATCGCCCGAACGTCCGCAGTCCGTAAATCATCACTAGCAAAGATGGCGAAAACGGAATGAGCAAGCTTTCTACTACCAACAAAGTGCGAACCATCCCTCGGCTTTTAATAAGAGCGGGCGCACACCTTTGACTAAACTATCGCAGAACCGTTGTGCGATTGGCGATTGTTTCGCAGCCCATCTAACTGCTTAGTTGCACAACTCAAAATGAAGTAGTATGTGCACTTCCTTATAAACTCATAGGAATGATTGCGCGACTAAACAGTTGTTCGATAGTTTAGTCAAAGCTGTGCGCGCGATCTCAATCTATAGCAATAAGTGCGTTAACATATTGATAATTACATTTTAATGAAATAAGAAAAACCTTTAAGAATTTACTATTTCTATAGTCACCCTAACTTAGGGTAGGCTCTGAGCCCCTCAGTGGGTACGTATAGTGAGCTGGTGATGATGTCATACGATTTGTATGCGAAACGCTTAAATTGAACGTTTTGCAATTCGTAGGGACTATCAAGGTAAACAATTACTATCTTTCCTTTTGTTTGAAAAATATGAAATGAAAAATACCTCAGTGTCTTTTTAAAATCATCATTCTTAAAAAATACTACTTAATAACTTGCTACTTTATTAATATACTAGCTGTTGCTCGCGACTTCGAACGCGTGAAATAAAAAAAATTAGCCTATGTTACTCACGGATAAATTACCTTTCTAACGGTGAAAGAATTTTTAAAATCGGTCCAGTAGTTTTTGAGTTATTTCAATATATACAAAAATACAAAAATACAAATCTTTCCTCTTTATAATATTAGTATAGATAAAAAATAACACATTCCGTACATACGTGCACAATAACTATGGTACCTGTGACCTTTCACAAGAAGTCTTTTAACGAATTCATTTACAAGCGGTTCTCTTATGACTGTAAGAAAATTCACTTGGAAAAACATATTTTGTTATATTAACAGTTGCCAAGACGTTAACAGCATAAGTATTGAGCACAATGACTCACTCAAATTTCCAGGTAATTAAGCTTTCAAAGGCGCTAACTTACTTTCGAGAAGGATGAATTTGTTATGGAACAGTTACGACGAGTTCCCACAAACTTCGCTAACTACTGCTTTCAAGGTTTCCTCTGTAGTTAGTTGCAGTGATTCGGAACGAATTCTCTTTTAAACTACATCTCTGAATTTCATTTTAACTCAAATAAAAAAACTGTGGCCTTTGTTATTATAAAGGTGTGGTTCCTTGATGTTAAATGCAATTATTAAAATTATAATCTATCAAAACGATAATTGGCTGGGCATTTCTAGTAAACATTTTCTCTGGCCAAATGTAGATAAATAAGTGTAAATGTGCCAAGAGACATGCGTGTTATTTTCTAGAAACTGGATTATAAGCGAACTGTTACTTTGTAATATCGGTCACGTGAGACGGACAGTCGATGTTAGACTGTAATATTTAATTTGTATTTATTTTCCATACATAAATATTTTTTTGGAGGTTAACCCGACTGTCTATTGGCTCCTAAATTATTGAAACCTTTATAAGATTCGAGATTCTACTACTTAAGACGGTGTACCTATCTCTCTACTATACAAGTCATACAATGTGAAGTAACCGCTTCGTTGATTAGAAGGGTGCGCAGTGATCCTCATCTGATGAGAAAGCAGTCACACTCAAAAGATAGAAAGAGATAGATAATAGTGTAATGGTACGTTTATTTATGTTTTTGTTAAAAATATCTAGGTTCAGCTTTTTTCAACTATATTTTGAAAAAAAACTACATCGCAAACTTCTTGCTCAGTCTGGAATCCGAAAAAGACCGAAGATCGTAAGAATTAAGGGTATTAATCTCAATGCTAACAGATAACGATATCAAAAATATTGACTACCAATTAAAAAAGACGTTGTAATTATTAATTACATAGCAGCGAAGAGGTTAATAAAGTTTTGATAACATTAATTGTATCGATTTTTTGTCATTATAATTACACTTCAGTCTAGCTTGTACTTATAACGGGATAATACAAGATAAATTGACTGGTGAATATTTTAATTATCAGGCATGGGCGTCATCAGCCGATGGTCTAGGTGGACAGGTCGATGGACTAAAAATACATTTTCATTCCAAAGAGAATACTTTAATGATAAGTGACAAATCATTTTAAAGTTATCTACACGGGTCTCTAGGGATTGTAGAATAGTATTTTGAAGTAATTTATGTACTTATCTGACCCCACCCTGTCGACGTCAATGTCATCAGGTAATCTCTTAATAAATAAATCAAGAACCAAAGATTTATTTTGAATGTGTGGCTATTTGAAGAGTGTGGCGGAGGCCCAACTTTAGTCCCTTTCCCGTTCCACCTTTTTCTTATAAGGAAAGGATTGGATGGGAATGGGGATTTGACGGTGGAGGAGACGCATAGGAAGGGGAAATATCCTGTTTGTGTACGTCTCCTGTATCGATTTAGAGTAGGCAATGCATTTGCAATTGCAGATGTCTATGGGCAGCGGTCGCTTCGCCGTTTTGGCGGATTTAGGTGTTCACTTGCTCGTTTGCCACCTTATTGTAAATAAAAAAATCTTTCGATGCTTGACTTTCTCTAAAGCTTTTTTAATTATAACTCTTATTAACAGTGACTTCTCTTGTCACTGTTTCATTAAATTAATTTCGTTAACTCAAAAAACAATTACGGATGTAACATAGTTGTTTACTGTTAGTATAAAAACAATAAATCATTGTGCGTGCTAAGTATTTGTTAAATCAATGTTTGTTTACAAGTATTGTTGCTACGTCCTGTTTGTTTTTAAAACTGAATTCCATACTTCATTCGACAGTAAACAAGAGATGGAAATTATGCGATGATACACGTTCTACTGGAAATGGAAGCAGATTTCTTTAGATAGATAAATACAGATAATACGATTTATTCTTGGTCAGTTCCTCCCATGAAATACCAGGACCTCATAGAATACAAGCATGATTTTTTTACCGTCCATCTTTCTTGTGTCTACAGTCTTTTGGCTAGCAATACATATTGTTAATTGCTAACAAAGTATCACGTGTATAATTTATAAGCGCGAAATACAAACTAAAAATTACTGTCTGGCTGTAGGTTTATCTTGAAACCTCCTGAAAGTTATTGGTTCGTTAAACTTGCGAAAGAATGCAAACATAGTTGCTATGTGTGTATAGGACGCGTGACTCATTATAACCCAAACAGAACATTAAATTAACGTACACGCAGCAGAAGGATAGGTATTTCGTACTGGCGAAAATTACGACGTAAATAGGTCCGTATGTCGCATAATATACTTGAGATTCGTTCCCGTAAGTCAAATTAGCAATCTCCGATACAACTTTTCGTTTTTTAACTTTTAATAATAATATTTAATATAACAATCTTACTAGTAAAGGTTAAATGATAAATAACTTGTGTTTTTCACATAAAGGCACACACACACATACAAGGAATAACGTTACGTCGTCCTCCCCAACTCAGGTAAAATTTCTGATCCAACAACCGCGAAGATTTTAAGGTTATATTATGGTATTTCTGTTTCTATGTTATTCTAAGAATTGTGCCGATAGAAAAGTATTTCAATTCTATAGAAATTTAATTTAGCTAACTAGGCTTTTACACAATATGTTAGTATTAAATCAATTTATCATTTTACATTATTACTTTTTCTACAAATCATTTCTTATAAGACCATTGTTCAATTAAACATACACATTGTCATGTTTCAAAATTATGTTAAACAGTAATACATTTAAAACTTTATAAGTTAAATTTGAATATTTGCTTAAACTGCCATTATATTATTCTTATAAGATCTATAATTTGTTCTTACCTCCTTTTCTTAGTTCCCGCTGTTAATGTCTCAAAAGGTAACAAAACAAACTGTCACAGCGTAAAGGTTACTTTGGACGCTCAGAATGCGACTAATACTTTTCACACAAAACAACGGAACAAAACTATTTCTTAAATCAAACAAACGCAGTTGGCATAAATCGCTCCATTTCTATAGTCACCGTTCACTTTGTTATAGAACTTTCACAAGTTACATAAAAGTTTCCTAAGAAAGTTGCGGAGGTCAAAAATCGAAATATTATCCTTTGATAAACACGTGAATCAGGAATGCGCCGCTCGCCGGCACTCAAACACAAACCAGTCGACGTGCACCGAACACTGTCAAAACGGACCAGCTGGTTCGGCATCTCTGCCACTCTAGCGGCAAAACTCACAACTAACTTCACACCTGACGTAAAATGGTACAACTTAAATTTTGATAAAAAAATGTAGTCTTTACATTTTTCATTAAACTTGGTATCAAATCTTACTTTAGACTATAGCAACAAAACATAAAAATCAATGAATATTGTTAGCAGAAAAAAAAAACTATATGTACCTAGATCACACTGAAAAAGTTAAGAGACAATTTTTAAAAGGGATTTACATTGAAATTCCAAGAAACACATTTAAAATAGATAAAAAAATGTGATATTACAAACTTATATCTTTTTCAATGGAGTTACAAACGCAAAAGCGAACGCGTCATGGCGGCGCGTCGACTCTGGCTGAGGAGGATATTGACTTGCGGCGCCGTCACTGCGCATGTATTAACTAAAGCATGTGTTACTGTTTTTAAAATTGTTACAGAAAAAGTAAACACCGTTATTAAAAATTAACCATTTCATAGTTGTACATCGATTAGATACAAAGAATACTGTCAATTTCTAATGACAAAAAAGTTTAAATCGGACACCGCTAGCGTCGCAGTCGACCCGGGCGGCCTTGACCTGAGGAAAAAATTAGCCTGTTGTTCACGCTTTAATAATAACTTAGCGGATTATTATAATGGAGCTAAAAATATCCGTAGCCATGTTCGCGCGTATTTAAAAGCTTAAAGCTAAGGAATATTTAAATATTTTTGAATTTTCTCATATTGTATAGGTAGACACAATATTCAATTTTGTATTTTTATAAAAGTGTTAACTAACCTAGAGACGTTAATTAAGCTTACATAAGAAATTTTAGTTAAAAAAGTAAGGTTCCTGTAAAATAAACATTGACTTTAAGGTCGTTAACCTAACGACATTATTTCCCTTAATTAACATGAAATACGCACAGCAAACATACAAAATAATGTTTTTTTGTATTACACATACAATAATGCAATAAGAATTAAATATTTCAGAACAGAAGAATATTTACAATTTTATTTAGAGCTGTTCTAAAACCTAAGTAAAAAGTAAAAAAGGCAGGGTCCAAAAATTCTAAAGGTAAAATTCGCACAAGATGATACCTAAATTAAAAAGGTTTAAAAAAAATCAAACGCAATGTTTATACCATACGCCGAAGGAGGTCTCTGTTTCGTTATTCAACGTGCTTGGAAAGTTGTCGACAAGCGCGGATAGATGGAAAATTTTGTCGTAAGTGAAACATAGATGGCGTGAGTAAACCTCATCATTGTTCACGAAAGTAACTCTAAAAGTAGTGACAATTCATAGATGACACTATTTTTAAACGGTGGTTTGGTAAAAATGTAATAATTATGTAAATTATAAATAGTAAAATCACCATCAAATAACCGAGTTGAGGACAAAAAAATCTCTTTGTTTTTGACAAAAATTCAGGTCCTATTATGGTGGTAGTTACATTGCCTAAGTAGTAATTTTTAGAAATACGAAACAATGGAAACTTTACATGTATGTCAATAAACTATTAACCAACAACTTGTAAGATGTAAATAATAAAATTTCGTATAGATACTATCATAGTCATTATGTAGCATAGATAATAAGCGCGTGGGTAACGATTAGATTGTCCTAAGAGGTATATTTATCTAGCAGGACGATCTAACAATATCTGCCAATTTACAGCAACCGTGCTTATTACAATACCTTACTGCACAAAGTGATAATAATTTTTTGTTCCTTAAAGGCTCTAAAATGAAGTGTGCTATGTTTACATTCTGTCTAAAAATTACTTAACATATAATTACGTCTGTTCAAAGAATTATTAATTTTTGGCAACTGCTACGGACAACAATGTTGTCGTTACAGTGGTGGCATAGATTATTTTGGCAACAATTATTACATACAATTAAAAGCCAAGTTATTTTCATGTCATCGCGGAGTAATTATTGAAATAAATTACCGTTGAAATAAACTATTGAAAGCTTTTTTAATCTGTGCCAATATTTTTGACACATAAATGTCGTCGACTGCTTCGCATTAAAATACAACATCAGTCTATTTACGAAGTGATAATTTATTAGAGGCTGTTATGAAACAAAATAATAGAAGAAAGGCAATTGTAAACTAACTGATAATACTTTACTTACATACATCTTGTCTCCGTCCTATATTGCGATGCTTTTCTCTTGTTTTGTTTTTAAATATTCTTCGCTTTAACCGATTGAGTACCACATCCGCTTCATCAACACTTTCCGATGACGAGGACCGACTTAATTGAATAGTACCACTAACAGAGTAGCGTCTATTGTTTGATGAACTACTCAATTTTCGTTCACGTTGTTCAATTTCTGATAATCCTCGTCTATATAATTTCAATCGTTTTCTTAATTCGCAATCAGCGGCGACATCTGTCGACATGTTAAGGAATTCACTTTCAGATATGTCATCTCTAGGATTTATGACGCTCGTTTCATCATTTTTCTCTTTAAATTCTACGTTTTTTGACTGCTCGTTACATAAACTTGGTTCAAAAGATACCAAAGGCTTGATAGTTCGAGGTATAGTGATAGAATTGGCACTCGATGCTCGTCTTACAGCTAAACTTCTTAAATAAGTATTCAAGAAGGAAATTTTGTTTTGAGGTAAGTTATAAAAATTGGTACCAGAATTCGAACGCGGTATTATTTCATTGTTGACTTTTCTTTCCCTCAGCGCAATGTCGCTGAAAGATTGAGAAGTTTGCAATGCCAAGTGTGGTTTATTTTCTTCAGTCGAAGGCAATTCATTATTTGATTGTCCATTGACATTAATAAAATCGTTGCACAGCAATATTTCTTTATCGTCTCCACATGTTTCATTATCTGAACTTTTGTAACTACTTGCTTCACTAGGTCCTTCTGAATGGAACGGAGTAGTTTCGATACTGCTCGGATGTAGGTTATTAAAATTATTATTAACTGTAAGTTTACTTGGAATGTTGCATACACTATCATTATTCTTAACAATATAACTAACGTTATTATTTTCGTTCAATAACACTGGAGTCCTGAATACACGTGTGTACACCCTGTCGCCTGAAATGGTGTTGTGTTTACGAGGTAGTTTATGATTTATAATATGTTTGTAATCTTTTTCACGTAAGGATTGACTAGTCCGTAAATGAGATTCATCATAATCGGAACTTTTAATAGATATGTTTTCGTCGTTTGTTTCTACTAATAGATTTCCTTCGCAGTCGAAAAGCTGCACCGTTGGAAATTTGATTCCTGGTGAATGATTTCGCGTTCGTAGTTCCCATTTTCTATGTGATGGTTTACGAAGTTGAATTCGAATAACGTTGTCATCTATAATTGGACCGTTGCTATCACTGGAGTCTTCCTCGTTCTCCATCTTTTAATATACTTTTACATTTATTTCTCGGCATTTGTTTTTATATAAATTAACTTACTTCAACTTCGGAAACCTGTAATAACCGTTTACTTAATAGTAATCTGTTTGTTTACGATCAGCTGTTAGCTATGAATATTGGCATTTTGCCAAACATCACTATTCTTTGGCATTCACTCGAAAATAGCACCAATGTCAATTTTGTTTTTCAACACACACGAATTTAGTAGCACGTGATTCTCCCATTCCTTTCCGTATACATTTTTAAGCACACGATGGCCATCACAGACGAATATTTTTAATGATTGAATATAACACTGCACAGAGACGGTGGATGTTGAAAACGATTGCATCATTCGCGTGTGCAAGTATTGCGCGCAGTTGCACCGTCTAATGACTTTATAATAGTAAAATGAATTTGTTATAGTCGTATCGACGATCACTTCACAACTTCCAATCGAAAAATATAGACGCTTGCTAACAAATTGACACTTCACGTTGTTTGGCCTAACATCGTTCTAATGTTTGCGATCGCGAGGACCGCGCGCGATTTTTTGGACGTTCGCGACTCCGGTCATTTGTGCACTGAAAGCCAACGGCTAAACAGATGCGAGGCACTATAAATAGTGAACGAACACGTCGGTAATCTGGCCGGCTTCCCTTGAACCTAGTAGTACTCGCATAACCGATGTGTAGCAAAAAGCAAGCATCTGTGACGTAAACGCAACAACTGTTCGATTTGACATAGTTTTACATTTGACCACTAGGCGTGACTGTATGCATTTGATGCAAGCAATGCCGACTACTTTGTAGTAATTCAACATTTTCTTTTAGGCGCAAGTAATTTAAAACGCTTCTTAGATAATCCAAAAGTTATTAAAAGGTCAAAAAAGATAGGTTTTGTTAACATAAACATTTATAGCAAGATAAAAAGAAGCATTAAAATGAGACATTTATGTTAATTTTTTTAGTTGCTCTAATTCTTGTATCACGAATGGAATCTTATATGTTTTATGTATGTATTATATGCATGTATTCTTGCTTTATCGTTATTTACATTTCGTATCAATTTTTTGTTCCACCCGGATCTCATGCCTTCCATTTTGCAGTTGACATTACATAATAATAATGATACAAATTCCTAAGATTTTTTTTATTCCTATAGAAATGGATATGATGATGTAATCCGCAGCCATTTTATGTGGTGGGTGTTATAATAGTTCTAGCTGCTTCAGATATACAACTTCGTTTATAGATTACATTCTTACTTTTATTATCTGCGCTTGAATCTATCTACGTATCCATACTAATATAAAGAGGAAACATTTGTATTTTTGTATGTATTGAATTAACTCAAAAACTACTGGGCCGATTTCAAAAATTCTTTCACCATTAAATAGCTACGATATCAGTAACATAGGCTGTACTTTTTTATCATTTTTTTAATTTCCTCAAAGTCGAGAGCAGTAGATAGTTTAAATATAACATATTTTATTGCCTTCTAGATGTCCTATCGATAATTAAAATCGTATGAACGTCTGTTGACCTTTAATTGGCGATAGATTCATATACTAATATGACGGTTCAAAATTATCGCTGTACTAACCTCAATTTAATTGTTTTATGTTTGGAATCTCTTGGTATGCGCATGAATGAATCCTGCTGCAATAACAGTTGGCAACCGCCGCAGCTGCCTTTGTGATACCAGATATTAGAGTGCCGGACCTGCGTTTGAAATCAAATCGTTGGATTTTTCACAATTGAAGTGAAAATTTATTTTACAACGCTTTTTATCTTGTTGTATTTGTTAGGATTGAACATGAATTCACTTTTAAAAAATAAATAATAGTACAAAACTCCTTACCATTTAACAAATACTAGTAACAAAGAATCAAACATTGGCAAATCGGGAAAAACGTTAATTTTTTGGATTGTATGAAAAACAAAAAATGTGATTACTTAATTTTTATAGTAATGATTAATAAAACAAGTAAAAGTCTAATAAACTGGTACAAAAATTGTTTTGTTTGTTACGATGCCAGCTGGTCTTGACGAGAACGTAGTGCGCCTAACAAAATGGTGTAGCAAACGATATTTCGATATTAGCATATTTATTGCGGCGCATTTTGAGTAGGCGTCTAATAATTAATTTGTTTCAGATTTTAATTAAATATGAAAGGGTCCCATTTAGTAATTCAAGTCATTTGATTTAAGTTCACGAAGTTTAGTTCGTTATTGCAATGCTCTATTTTAATTAGTTTGTTATATTTAACTGATTTTTAAGGAAAATATTTTCATATGCTAACATACACCTTCTTAAGTTAAACGTCACCTATCATAAATTCTAAAATACATATAGTAAAATTATTAATAGGTTTTTAGAAAAAGGACCTGAGTAAATATGTTCGGATGTCTGTCTATCGGACACTACCCTCTGGCATCTTACAACACCCACGATGCTACCCACATATATTTTCTATTAATACTTTAATAATGTCGCTATTCCCTCATCATTTTGCCGGTCGTATATATATACTTTTCTGTCGTGAAGATATGGGCTTATGACAACTGACCAGAGTAGAGACATTTCAAGGAAGTGTAAGGGTAAGTCCTATTCTATAAATCATTTATTTAAAGTTTTTGAATATCTCATTTACTATAACTCAAACTACATGAAATGGGAATGAGTTGTTGGGTTAAAACATACACTTTTGTAGGTTTTTCATAAAAAAATACAAAAGAAATCATTCATTTAAACGAATCAACATGTTTTTGTAGAATTTACAGAAATACTTATTTTTTTATAGGATCAATGATGTAAAAATAACGCTTATTGTCTACATTGTAGACGTAAGGTCACCTGGAGCGTTGCCAGGAGCGGTGTTGATAATATAAACAAACGTTTCCTACATTTTTGTTTAAAATTCGCTTGGAATTCATTGTACAAAATTACCACAAATCATTAGATTACTAAGATTAGATTACAATGGCAACCTATGATTATGTGTCTAGAGAGAAATAATCTTTCAAACATATGTAATTTGTATACATTGCTGAGCTAATTTCAGTGCCAAAATGAAATGGGGTTAATGTGAATGCTTCCAGTAACATTGATTAATACTTATTATTTATTAATCCAATATCTACCCATTCCTTGGTTTATGTAACTACAACCTGTTGCTCGCGACTTCGTCCGCGTGAAATTAAAAAATAATTACTCACAGATAAATTACCTTTCTAACTGTGAAATAATTTTTTCAATCAGCCTAGTACTTTTTGAGTTATTTCAATAGATACAAAAATACAAATCTTTCCTCTTTACAATATTAGTATAGATATAGATATAGATATATAACTATATGGTTAAAGTTTCTAAATGATTTAAGAAAATTTGATAAAATACATCCAACATTTCCGTTCATTTCAGTCCAATAAAAGCAAGACCATTCATTGCACTTCTTTTTGCGTTTAACCCATTAAACACAGACGGTGCGGTGCACGCGAGCAAAAACGTCACCACTGGCTTTTATTTAATCGTTCTTTTGAGAGGACGTTTTCTACTAAATCCAATGTTTTAAATCTAATTAATAAAACTAAAAGTAAAGAACTAAACTAGAAAAAAAGAAAACGTAAATACAAAATAACGTCTTTTTCTTTTATTAACAAAAAAATAACCAGTATCCAAAACAAGTTGAAGATTGAGCATTCAATGGATCAGAGATTTTATTCGTCTTAGGAATTGATATAGTTAAATTTTAATTAGTAATATGAAAAGTTAGTAATACTGGATGTTAGATAAAGTTTTATTTAGTGTTTATTTTGCTACTATAAAGAAAAGTAGAGTAAATATTTACGCTTAGCTTTATTTTCTGTTTTGAACGTAACATGCAACACGCGAACAAAGTCCAGGAGGTAAATACTGCCAAAGTAATTACTGGAACTAGCAAGTTAACTTATAAATATTGAGCACCTATACAATCTTTCTTTATAAAACCCTCTTTTCTTAAAGTAATCGTTTCTAAACCATCTAATACTAGCTGTTCCCGTGCGACTTCATCCATCATCATCAACTTGCCCTTATCCCTCACGGAGGGTCGGCACAGTATGTGCTACTCTTCCATACATTACTATCAGCCGTCATATCTGAATCCACTCCCTTCTTAAGCATATCCTCTTTCACACAATCCATCCATACTTTCTTCGGTCTTCCTCTTCCTTTGTAGCCATCCACATTCATTCTTAACACTTTCTGGTTTATGTCCCCATCGTCTCGTCGCATAACATGTCCATACCACGCTAACCTTTTGCTTCTCAATTTTTCCACCACTGGCGCTACTTTCAAACTTCCTCTAACATACACATTCTTAACTTTATCCTTTCTTGTCACACCACACATCCATCTTAACATTCGCATCTCAGCCACATGCAATCTCCTTTCATCCGCAACTTTGGTGGCCCAACATTCAGATCCATACAGTACGACAGGTCGTATGCGTGCGACTTCATCCGCATGAAATTATAAAAACGTTATTGTTAACATCTGTGAAATTTTCAATTGCAAATGTCAAAATACCAATTACCTTACTATGGCAATCTTGCTTCCTCTATGTTGGCAGCAACTTATGGTCTCTTTCCCACACTAGGGTTTTTATCCAAAATATTTACCCCTAAGTTTAATGGCATTATAATATATAGCCTAAAGCGTGACGTAAGTGTAGGGCTTTTTATTAAAAAAGAAATTATTCAAAAATATGATGTATTTGCTGACATCTTAGGCAACAAAGAAGTGTGTGTTTACGCTTTATTATATTAAGTATAGATAGTATAGATTTAATGATAATTCCTCTTCTTCTTCCTTAGCTCTACAGCCCTTTCTGGTCCTTGGCTTGGTCAAGCAATTTTTTCCACTTCGGACTATTAGTGACTATCGATATCCAGTTTATTATGCCAACATTATTTGCGTCACGATTTACACCGTCTACCCATCTCAACTTTGGTCTCCCTCGATCTCCGCTACCTTTAGTTTTGCTCGCCATAAGAGATTTAGGCATCCTGACTTCGTCCATCCTCTGCACGTGATCAGCCCATTTGAGCTTGGTTAGTTTAATGTGGCAAGCCATGCGGTTCTTCGTAGAGGTTGTACAGCTCCTGATTAAAACTTAATGATAATTAAAGACATACTTTTCTAAAATGTTAAATGTTAGACGCATAATAATGAGTTCTGTAAAATTTGTAGCATTAATATTATTTTGTTGTTTTAAACATGTATATATGTATACATAGTAATATATTCTGTTAGTACCCAGAATGCATGGTTTGTATCCCTTACTTCAAAGACACGTTAGTTACTTTGCATATGCATGAACCTTAAACAAGTCAAGAGTCCCGCGAAAACAGGCGCTGGAATGCCTACGGCTAAGATAACGAAGCATGCATTTTTTCTACTACAATAAATCGATGATAAATTATTAGTAAAGTTATATTGTCGACTAAATGTTTATTATTGATAAGTGGCTTTTTATTGTGATTTTGCCTAAATTATTTGTCTTATTGGTACAAAATAGTTACAATTAATATAGCCTGAATTTAATTTAATTTGTAGATATCAAAGTTTGCCTTGACTTCTTAATCCAGGCTGAAAACTAAAGTACTAGGTATTTTTAAATTATTAATTTTAAAACTAATAAATGTGAAACTCTAAAAAGTTTTTTATACGAGTATATTATAATACTATTAGGATTAGAATGGACGATGAATTTTCATTTCTGGAAGGCTTTTACTGATGAATGATAACATTGAAGAACTCTCGACCTTTTCTAACCGTCAGAACGTCCGATGAAAGAGAAAATGAAATAAACATTGATCGTTCACTTGAAGGTACAAAGTATTTTGATTCTTTTGCAATTCTCTTTTTGTGACTCAGATTGTTGATAACATTGTTTTATTTCTAGACGAAATAAGAATAAAACATATATTTTTTGATATAATA
>LD688971.1:5886202-5897032 GCA_003118335.3 Papilio memnon | reverse complement strand
CTAAATGCTTAAAATTGTCATTTATTATTATTATTTGCAATTATGACAATTATTAAGTATTCAGTATTTAATTGTTTATAGCGAAATGTATCGAAAATATGCTCATATCTTTGTAAAACAAAATGGCGTGACTTTCCACTTAAAAGTACAAACATTTTAATACATTGCTGTTATACTTTTGAAATTAAGAAATGTGTCTATTTGATGAAACATGATTTTATGTCAAGTCTGAGCAGCAGCTTGACGCTGTTTTATGGCGTTCAATTTACAATCAGCGTCGTTACGATACTTGATATTTGAGTTAATGGGCCCTTTAACGTTATTAATGCTCACTGCCACGCCAGCTTTACAATTTATTTTGATGTCACTGCCTCTATAAAACAACATTAATATTTTTCGGTTGATAAAAAAAATCGGTTGAACGTCAAGTAGAAATCACTTCAATATAGAAAAAATGTTGAATAAGATCGGGATTCCACAACAGTTTAAATGTTATTGATGATGTAAATGAGAAAGTTGAGATGGATGCATGTTCGTTATTATGTATTTCTAAAATGGCTTAATGGATCTCGAGTTACAAATATAGAACGGCGTCTGGAAGAGCATATGGGTTGCTTATTAAGTTTTTGAACCCGCATGGACGATGTCGTGGGTGTACATATAAAGTACTAGCTGTTCCCGTGCGGCTTCATGTGCGTGCAATTATAAAAGCGTCAAAATTGCAAATGTCAAAATTACCGTTACCATTATAACTTTGCTTCCTTAATGTTGATAGCTTGTAGTTTATGGTCTCTTTCCAATATAAAAGATTTTTCTAATTTATTTACCCCCTAATTTTAATAGCGTGAAAATATATAGCCTAAGCCTAAGTGTAGGGCTTTTTATAAAAGAAAGTATTATTCAAATATAGGCTGTGATTGCTGACATCCTACGCCACAAAGTAATATGTGTTTACGCTTTATTATATTAGTATAGATTAAGTATGTGTAAAACAGATGCATTATTAATAAAGTATTTGTGAGAAAAAATAATATAGTCTATGTAATTCAAGTCTCGTTCGAAACAGTCTTATTGTGACACTGAGACAAAAACAATATAAACCGAAGGATCCATACGCCCTCTTTCACATTACATTTGTGTCAACATTTTTTTGGTTCAGGTTTTTCTTATGAATTTGCTATATTAAACCTTGAGAATGTTGTCGTAAAACAATTTTGTATTAGTGAATATCACTGTTACGTTAATTTTAGAATTAATCAATAAGCATGTTGGAAGTTTTTATTTTTTCAATTTCAATCCTTTCCTAATTTTAGTGTGAGTTATCAAATTTAATTTGGTTGTACTTAATGTCTCATTATTATTTGTTATTTAAAATTAAATCGTAGAACAGATATTATGGCGTTATAAAAAGCATTTCCCTGACAGTAAGTTCACCTGCGAAATTATCTGCTCGTGTTTTGGACATTTTGGCAGAATTCCAGACGCTTTATCTCCGGCGTGTTAGCAATATTTTATTGTATTTGTAATTACGTTGTGATTTAACCTTTTTGGCCCCGTCTATTATTGTGTTCTAAATTGCCATACGTTTCAATTACAGCTTCATTTACACATCCGATATAAATGTTTACTAGCTGTTCCAGTGCGGCTTCATCCGCATAAAATTATAAAAACTTTATATCATTGTTTACCTACATTTGTCGAATTATCAATTGCAAATGTGAAAATGACATGACATGATGACAAACCATGGCAATCTTGCTTCCTTGATGTCGGCAACAACTTATGGTCTCTTTCCCACGTTAGGGTTTTTATCCAAAATATTTACCCCCTAAGTTTAATGGCGTGTAAATATATAGCCTTAAGCGTGACGTAAGTGTAGGGCTTTTTATTAAAAAAAGAATGATTCAAAAATATGTTGTAATTGCTTACATCTTAGGCAACAAAGAAGTGTGTGTTTACGCTTTATTATATTAGTATAGATAAGTATAGATTACAAATGTAACATTTTCTTATATTAACGCTATTCGAGTAACAAAGTCGATAAAAGAAAAATGAAATTTCATTTCGAAAATCGTATTGCTAAAGGGTGCTGGATAAAAAACGAGGCGTTGAAATAAACGGCATTCAACTGCAATCCCGAACATTTCAAAGAGCGCGTAAAACCGCGATCATTTCTAACGACTCGTTGGCTACACGCTTTTAATAACAAATGCACTAATTAAGAACTGCGTTAGTATACAATGTTTGAAAAGGGTTAAGAGCGGGGGCACACCTTTGACTAAACTATCGCACAACACTTGTGCGATTGTCGATTGTTTCTTATCCGATTCAACTGTTTATTTATACAATTAAAATTTGAGTAGTGACACCTTCACATAAGCTCATAGGAATCAAAACGACACAAAACAGTTGTGCGATATTTCGCCAAAGGAGTGCACGCTCTAAAGATTCATACATCATGATTTTACTTGAAAAACAAAATATGGAAGCTATATCTGTGTATATTTTGCTTAAATATACGCAGGCAATGTAGCTTTTATTTATACAAGACTGGCTTTCGTCCGCGACTGCGTCCGCGTGTAATTAAAAGAAAACAAATGTTAATAGCCTATATGTTCTTCCAGACTATCTTCTACATCTATACCAAATTTCAGCGAAATCCGTTCAGCCGTTTAGGCTACAAACTTTCGCATTTATAATATTAGTATGATTTAAGTTGTACAAACACAAAGTTAATTTGTATTTACAAAGTTAGTGGAATTAGGTTGCAAGTCAGTATGATAAAGTTAAGAGTGCTTTTAAAGTTGAGTAGCTTCGGAAATTGAAAATGTTATTTGCAGATATTTAATAACTGTATTGCGACTCCGCCAGTGACACTTTAACTGAAAATTGTCGGCTTATTTATTCATAGATCCGTTTAATAGTTACATATAACCTAATTTCTTTTTTTAGCTTTATTAACTGATTCTTAAAAAGGAGGTGGTTTTCAAATCATCTGTATATTTTTTATGTTACAACATTTCTTCGCCCCGAGAGAGTAATTTTGCTGGTTTTTTGGTTGTGTGTGTGCTTTCAAGTTAGTTTCTTTTATTACGTCGGTTTAATGGCAGAGTTATTAATTAACAGTAAAAAGAAGAAGAAGAAGTCTCTCTGTGAGATCGCATCAGAAATGATGTGATCCGCAGCAGACCGAAGGTAACCAACATTGCCCGAAGAATTGCAAACCTCACGTGGCGATGGGCAGGCCAGACGGCCGATGGGGCCGCAAAGTCCAAGAATGGCCGCCACGGACAGATCGACGCAGCGTGGGCAGCCCGCAGGTCCCGCAAGATGGACCGATGATCTGGTCAAGGTTGCGAGCGTATCCTGGTTGCGAGAGGCACAGGACCGATCATCGTGGCGATCTTTGGGGGAGGCCTATTCCCAGCAGTGGGCGTCACATGGCTGAGTAGTAGTAGTTGTAGTAGTGAAAAGACACCTGTCCCTTGTGAGTCGTATATTATTCGGTATAAAAGGTAGTCGATTTGATATCCCAGACGGGAAATTATCTCTTTGCTAAATTGTGCATCCATCAATCATTCGCATCAGTAACATGTATGCCACTTGTTCAATGTGATAAGAAGGTTAGGGACCGTTTACCTCTTTCTGAGTTGGCCTTGAGTGTCTAAATAGGTCAAGTCACATCTCCACACGGCACAATTGAAATGGCGCTGTTGAATAATTAACTTTGTTATAGAAGATTCAACGTAAAGACAACACAAAAGATGCTTTGTCTTAATATTTATGTATTGCGTTTTTGTCGTTTAACTATCTCGTTTTCTGTTTAAGAGATTAATGAAAATCTTTTAGTAATTTCTATAATGCAACTTCTTATATTTGGAATGTTTTCTGGAATAAATAAAAAAGATAGAAGGCTTTTGATAACGACAGCGAAGGAGTTTTAATTAATGCTCGTAACATCAGTCCGTATTCAAGAGGGGAGTAGGTATATATTACGTCCGCCTTCGAGTCATGTATTAATGAAAAGTACTAAAGACGGCCTTTTTTACTCGAAATGTGGCCTACATACGAATCTCACAATTCTTTTAAAAGTAAGTTTCATTATGATTTTGAGAACATTAAGAGCGTGCGCACACCTTGGATTAAACTATCAGACAACTGTTTAGTCTCGCTTTCGTCCATAAGAGCTTATATGGAGGTGCGCATACTACTCGATTTTTAGTTGTGCAACTAAACTGTTGAATTGGCTGCCAAACAATCAACAATAGCACAACGCTTTCAAAATAACTTCTATTATTAATGAAATATGAAAGTATGAATGGAATTGTGTTGGTAATATTTATATTTATAAAAACTTTTCCAACCCTCTGCGTAAATCACTGTCACTCCCATTGTATATAGAAATGTCATTCGTAGTACCAAATCGTTTGTGGCACCATTCAAGTTAGTTTTGCCAAGATATATCTATAAATAAATAAGTAATAGCTTTTATAACAATATACGAAAAGAATCTTACTTCTTACTAATAGAAATGCGAAAGTTTAGACGTATGGATATTTGTTAGAGTTGGTAGCCTTAATGGCTGAACGGATTTCGATGAAATCTATATATACGAGTATAATAATAGAAAGTCGTGTTAGTTACATTACTAATAACTCAAGAACGGCTTTACCGATATGGCTGAAAATTGGTGAGGAGGTAGCTTAGAGCCAGGAGACGGAGATAGGGTACTATTTATTCCGTTCGACAGCGATGGATAGATGGATGTTTGTTAGAGTTTGTAGCCTAAACGGATTTAGATTAAATTTGGTATAGACGTGGAGGATAGTCTGGAAGAACAATTATTTTTGTTTTTTTAATTCCACGCGAACGGAGTCGCGGGCGAAAGCTAGCATTTATATAAATTTTAATTAATAGATTTAATAAAAATATACGAAAGGAATCATTGATGTTTTTAGACAACAGTGGATATGTGTATAGTTGAATAATTGCTAATAACAACGGGAATATTTTATATGTAAATTATTTTGTTCATTTTCATTAGTAGAATTCGTGATACAGGCGGACAGTCTTTGAGTATTCTTGGATATGAACTGATGATACCTGCAATAATTAAAATTCCCTAGCGCCCGTCTTTAAAAGCTTTCTCTTATATTCGCATCTTTTCATTTTTACGCTACAAATGGATTCTTTGACACATAGGTGCATCGAAAATACACACACGGAGTAAATGTGAAAGGTTTTTGGTGTCTATATTATTGTGAAGAGAAAATTAAAAACATTTCAATTTTTACATAGCATTGCACCCATCTAGTACAAGCATTTTATTTATATGTTACGTGATACGGCTATTGTTGATTTTTTTCTACAAAAAAAATATATTTCATGTACGTGGCATATTATTTTTTATCTATATTTTATGTGACAATGTATGAAATTCCTATTTATATACGGGAAATATACATCAAAAGCCTATTTTGATGTGTAGATCAATACTTCGTTCTTTGATTATTTAGTAACAATCGCAGATAAAATATAAATAATACAAATGTGCAAACAAAACAGTATTTATAAAGACTCGAAAAGTAATTTTTTATGATGCCCAGATTATAGAGTAAATCCTCAGGCATTAACAACGAATGCACCATTTAAATGTATTCCCAACTACTCGTAAATAATTTCTATAACCTACTTTCTTTATATAAAAATAATGCAATGATTACGTACATCTTAGCTAACAATTTGGCGCAAATAAAGAAGTAGAATGTCTACGGTAGTGGTACTATTTTAAAAAGAAACAAAATAAACTCCTTGTGTAGCTATTTTTACCTGAAAACAGCACTTTTATCTAATACTATGTTTTTACTTCTGTCCAAGTTTAGCAAGGTTAACTTTGAAATCTATTCTATTATAACCTTGACATAAATGGGTCAAGTCATTGTTATGTGAAAATAACAAAAAGCTGCCCAGAATAAGTGTGTTACGCGATAAAGAATTCATAACAGTAACTTTTTGTTAGAAATACAGAATTATTTTAAGAAAAAAAGAAAACATTTCTCTGAGTCATAATTGTTTTATCATGGCCTGTTTTGAAAAATCAAATAAGTAAAAAACTAGATCATGTCATATCGAAATCGGTAAACGAGTATATCGCTACTCTATGACGACAATTAAAAAGAAAAAATATTAAGAGCAGGATAATTCCAATTAAAATTTCCTACTATAGTTTTAGTTCTCAACTTATTTAACAAGTAACGTAACGGCAGCAGACAACTTTGTGACGTTGTCGAACAAATTCTACGAAATTTTCCTACAGTTTTAAAAACTTTTACGTTAAAACATTTTGAAATGCAATGTTTGAAGTAAAAAAGAAATGTCCTATCATAAAAAATGGAGTAATAAATAGTGTCGCTTTTTTATTTCAAATGACTTCAAATTTTGTAGCTAGTTCTAGACCACTCAATCGCAAACTCTATCATACTTCATACTAATGTCATAAATGCGAATGTTTAGATGGATGGATGTTTGTTAGCGCTTGTAGACTAAACGGCTGAACGGATTTTGATGAAATTTGGTATAGATGTAAGGGATAGTCTGAAAGAACACATAGGCTACTCACTTTTGTTTTTTTTTATGTAACGCGGTCGGAGTTTCGGGCGAAAGCTATTTAATACTATAAAGATTTGAACTATAATGGAAATAAGTAATACAAAACTAGTAATTAATCGTAATTAGTCGGTTCTCATTTTTATTATTTGAGTATAGAATAGAAGAGATTATAGAAAATTTTATCCGTAATTAAAACATTCGTCAAATCAAAATCAGTAATCTGTGTTAACTAAATGTACATTTTTTCATATATTTTTATTAAATTAATAATAATTATTCTCCAAGTTTAACTAACCTACAATAGTAATTGCTGGAATACCCGACCTTTGCCCTTATATACGCTTGCTATTGTTATCCTAAGACAACACCGACTATAAGCGGCTCAGCGCACCCTCAATAACCACTACAGTGCTAATGTTACAAACACTTCTTTCTAGTATATGAGTATCTTTCTATATAGCTTCTTATCTTACTAATATTATATGCCAAAGTTGGACGTTTGTTAGAGTTTGCAGCTTAGCTGCTGAACGGATCTCGATGAAATTTGGCATATATGTAGAGGATAGTCTGGAAGAACACATAGCCTACTTACTTTTGTTTTTTTTTTATTCCATGCGGATTGTAGACGGAGTCGCGGGAAAAAGCTAGTTAACTATAAATGCGATACTTTGGATTGATAAATCGATGTGTTGTAGGTACTTTTTACTCTTGAACGGCTGAGCGGATCCCAATAAAATCTATAATAGTGATAGATTACAATATAGAATAGCTCTAATATGTACAATTATCTGTCCGTTTAGAGTGAAAATATTAATATTTTGTACATAAAACACTTTATAATGCGTTATCCAATGTTAATATACAATAGAAAACTTTGTTTCCTGTAAATCGATTTTCCGTCAAAGTTACGCCCCCAGGTGTTGCTGGGGAACACCTGAAATTATCTTGACGCTTTATTGGCGGCTCGATTGTGTACATTAAAATGTCTCGCAAAAGTTTCACGGAGAAGTCCTTTGCCTTTTATTGTAATTTATTGTTCGTGTTCCATGTAATGGGCCTTTGATGATAAGAAGTTGGATTTGTTTTAATTATTTGTAAATTAACTGGTGTAACGCTGGTTTAGAATTAATAGAATGTAATTAAAATGAACTGTTTTCCTTCTATTTAACTAAGAAGATAAAAAAAATAAGGTTCCTATAACAAAAGGACAGGTAGGGCGATTATTAAATATGTATTACCTTAACAATGACGAAATTCAATCTACGAGTACCAGATTTTCTCAATATATAAAATCAAATAGAAAAAAAGGAGGTTAAAGAAATAAAACTACTAAATATGATATGGCAACACTGCATTTAGTGTATTTTATTTTAAAGATAATAAAACAACCCATTTAATACCGTATATTAGAATATTGTTTAACTTTTCAAGACTATGACATATCATTAAAGGTGTTCAAATGTGTACGTCTGATAGAAATGTATGGAAGAGCAGCACATATGCCGACCCTCCGTAAGGGATAATGACAAGTTGATGATGATGGTGTTCAAATGACTTAATATTATCGGTATTAAAAAGGTTGTTTTGGTTAACACCTGTATAACAATCAACTTTAATCGAAATATTATTTAAATAACTATATCTACTTTTATAAATTGTGTATATATCACATGTGATTGTTATTTTGCTGTCCAGTTATGCATTAATATGAACCAGTTCATCAATTTTGTGTATTTTATGATGTTCTTGACGTTCGACTTGATTTCTAGTACAAATTTATTTCACTGAGTGATCGATATAATTAACACATTATTGCCTTTTCAATTTTAATTCATTTAATTATTAGACATATTTTATCTTTGGAAATATCATCCTTATTATCACTACTTATCGAAAAATAAAAGATACATCAAGAGAAAAGTTTCGTAATACATGTATTGTCTTTTTTTATTATATCAATCTTAATACTAAATTACCCTAATTCTGAATACTAATATCCATTATTTAATAATTGTAATTAGGAAATCGTAAACTTATTAAACAAATCTTTTAAAAGAAATTACAAACAAATGAATAGCTAATTAATTAAATTTATAATAAATTATTTAAAATATAGAAAAATAAACTACATATTTTTTAAAATAGCATAATGCAAGAAATTTAGTGAACATAATAAGCGTTTTTACGGGACCTAAGTTAGGCACAATAGCAAACGATCATTACCTATTAATAATTTATATAATATGCTACCTATTATTCAGTCACATCGATCTTAAGTAAGCATTTATGGAATGCAGAAATAAACTGCATGATAAAAACCATTATTCAATATTATTTGTAAGATTAACATCAAAGATTCGAAGCAGCTTAACTATAATAAAATAAAACACTAACGCTGCGCCAAGCTTCGCGAACAAATCAAATATATTCTAATTCGTAAATACCTCTATACAAATATTTTAAAAACAAATGATTTTCTTATGAATTGTTACTAATACTGAACTATGCTTGGTTACCCTCGATCCTCGGAAAATACTAAACATTTCTTTTACTAACATTTGTGTCCCAAAATGTTTCATTTTTCTTGCAACAAGATTATTTCTTTTAATTCGACTAATTGGTATAAAACGACTACTAATATTTTCTTTGATACTACATTCTTATAAGGCTTCTTTACAGTAAACTCCTACGTTGATCTGAAAAAGAAATGAGTTTTAAATTTTAAACTGTCTTACCCTACCGTCCCTTTTCATTATATTATTTATTTTGCCCAAATATAAGACATTAATCATAAGCAAACTGTATTTTTAGATAGAATTAGTTGAGTAACATCGAAACGAACAAGTTCCCATTTAAATAAAATGGGGATTCAGGATAAGCGGCCATTACTGGACGTGTTTTGTTCGAATAGCTAATAGAAGCCTTAAATTCCTTTTATAAGGATTCCAATGTTTGTATAAGGATTAATGAAGCTTAGGTAGAATGGGGATAGATGTGAGACTGAGTTTTAAAATAACTACAAAAGATTTAATGTGTTCATTGTTAATACAAATATAAAAAATATACGGGTTCAACCATTAGATGACGTATTTTTATCTAAATTTAAACAAAAAAACACATATTTCTTTGAAGGAACTAAGTTAAACTTACTCGTCAGTGCTTACGCTAGACCACATGGATAGGGCATCCATCTTTGGTTTTGTGATTGTCGATCGGAGGGGATATGACCACATACGTATCTCTGCTAGTCGAGGCTTGCCTCTCGATATCTTCTCCAGCGAACAGTGGGGGCGGAGGGATGACGTCATCCTCCACTTCATCCTCTGTAACGTCCTGCCTCTTACTGCGTCCCGGCATATAATTCATGACGCATGTGACCGCGATTAAGAACAAAAAGAATATAAACACCACATCGAACATTATTAGGAAGTTTATCATTACTAGTTGCATCCTTTAATTCTGGTCACATTCTGTACCTCTGCATTGTATTTTATTTATACATTTTTTGATTATAGGCATGTGCATTAGGCCTATTTCAATACGTCATATCGGTTTGTTGTTAGTCCTTTCGCAATGCAGCGCGATAATCTGAAACAGAGTGATTTTAACGTTAATTGAATAACTTTATAATGTTGACATTTAATTTTCTCTCGTAATACGAAAACTTCGGTTGGTTTCAAAATTTTGTAAAATTTTATGTTAAATTATTTTTTTATTACTCTTGGATTACTTTTTTTGAAAGAAACTTTGTTTCATTTTTGCATGTAATTTAGCAATGACTCATTTTTGAATTGCGAAGTATAAAATGCTTTTAAAATAAATCGTAATGAAAAATTCGGTAGGTGATCTGTCATTTTTTTCCGAATCCCTTTTATATTGAGTGCTTCTGCTTTCCCTTTGTTCGATAATAATAACGTCGCTAAGCAGTATCGTCCTGGGGTTCTCAGTACGAAAGTACGAGTATCGTATCTTTTTTTCGCTTAAATATTATTTTAGCGTACACTTTTTGCTTGATCTACATAATTTCAATTTATATTACTTTAAACCAGTCCATTTTTAAATTTTAAATTAATAGATTAAAATTTTAATTTCATGATGAACTTTTATTTATTTTCTTAAAGGATTTGTTATAGTGATTAAAATGTATCAAATAATAGTCCTTGGCATATATTTTGCGAGTCTTTAGTTAAGTTAATAGAACTGATTACTTAAGGAAAGAAA
>LD688971.1:5874758-5886149 GCA_003118335.3 Papilio memnon | reverse complement strand
CTTTATCGTGTTTTCAAATGGTAATTCATAATATTTTATTTTTGTAAACTAGAGTTTTTAAAGGTTTTTAACAGTGGTAGAGCCCGCTATAATATCTTAGCACGAATGGGTCAGTTCGCCCGGTGTAATGCCACGACCACACAGCAGATAGGCATTAAGCGGGAGTAATTCCGCATTTCGTCTGATGAGTGTGGTGCCGGAGGGCCAACTTTAGTCCCTTTCCCGTTCCACCCTTTTCTTATAAGGAAAGGATTGAATGGGAAAGTGGATTTGGAGGAGACGCATAGGAAGGGGAAATATCCTCTTTATGTGCGTCTCCTCCTCCATCGATTTAGGGTAAGCAACGCATCTGCAATTGCGGATATCTATGGGCAGCGGTCGCTTCGCTATTTTGGCGGATTTATGTAGATGTCCGCTTGCTCGTTTGCCACCTTATTTTATAAAAAAAAAACTTCGTAATATAACCAAAGTACATACAAGTCATTGATGGTACGAATTATGTAAATATGCAATAAATTAATAAAAAATGTAATGGATTATTTTTCTATCAAAATGTAATTTTGTTAAATGAATAAAACATTGCCAAATCAATGAGTTGACAGACTGCTAAGATATCATTAAATGGCTTACGAAATTTTGTCTTTCATTGTGTAGAACAACATAATAATAATACTGTTTAGTTAGTTCTCTGCTAAATTATTCTCTTTCCTATGATAAAAAAACGTAGTATTCTTATTTAAATCCTTGTGGACGTTCAATTTTCAAGTTTCTATGATAATTAATCAGAAAATTACGTTCAGAAATGGGAAAACTAAATGAAAATCTCATTCAATGAATCGTAGTTTCGTTCCTGTTAAGGTAAACAGAGCCCCCTGAGAGTGGCCTGTAATGATGACGGGCGTGTTACATTTGGCCCGACAGAATCAAGATGTGCCACATTTCCTTTTCTATTTTCTTTATGGTCGTTAGATGTTGAATGTTATGGTATTTTACACTACAAAGATAAGGACTTTGTGGAATTGAATTTTAGACGATTCTCCCCAGTTTATAATGTCAGAATAATTGAAAGCTATCAGTAGGTATATTACAATGTTTATTACTTAGTTCTGACGAGAAATTGCCAACATAACGAAGTAAATAGACAACATTGAAATAATAAAAAGAGAGTAATAAGCCAAGTTGAAAAAGATAACATTTTTTCGTCTATTATTTTTCATATTTAAAACAATATTAATAACCAAGTCAATAAAAACAAAGCATACAAAAACAATGTAACAGCTATCAAACAGAAATACAATCTTTTCCCCGATTGGATATACAGGCAATAAAGTTGAATTGTCCACTCTATACGCTTGAGTTTAAATTTGATTTAAAAAGTTGTATAAACAAACCAACATAACCAACGAGTAAAAAACGTTCAATGACTGATAAAATTAGATTTTATACTTCATGAAACGGTTCGTTAGCAATTTCATAGGTTTTATTACATTATACGATAAACGTTAAAGTGATGCTACATTTAACATACAGGTATTAATATTCCTAACCCAGAGTTATATCCAGTTTACTTGAACAATCCCTAAGTGAAGATATCATTCTAAATCTACACTAAGCTAATGACCTTTTTAGTAGTTTAGTCAATTTAATATATTATGAAATTAAGTTATAAATATCAAAAATCCATTTCCGACCGGTGCGTCCATAACAATTTTGCCACGTCACGGTCAGTTCCTATAACGTGATAAATTGCCCGTCAACTAAAATATGATAGGTTAGTCCATTAACTAAAATTTGTATGGACCTGCCTAGACAGGGGTTAACACGATTGCACAAAGCCGGCCTTTAATTCAATAAAACTTTAGGGTTGAGCGTTAGATGTTTATTAAATAACACGTTCTGAAACTAATTTCACCTCACGCATAGTTTACACGTAGTTTGCTTAACCTTTACTAATACGTCGTGACCATAACTTAGTTTAAGGGAGTAGTGGTACACCTGTATGGGATAGGCTTAGAGAAATTACTATTAAATTCGAATCTATACTTAATATAATAAAGCGTAAACACACACTTCTTTGTTGCCTAAGATGTCAGCAATTACAGCATATTTTTTAATAATTCTTTTTTTAATAAAAAGCCCTACACTTACGTCAGGCTTTAGGCTATATATTTTCACGCCATAAAACTTAGGGGGTGAATGTTTAGAATAAAAACAGTCATGTGGGAAAGAGACCATAAGTTGCTGCCAATATCAAGGAAGCAAGATTGCCATAGTAAGGTAATTGGTATTTTACTATTTGCAATTGAGAATTTGACAAATGTAAACAATAAAAAAAAGTTTTTATAATTTCTTGCGGATGAAGCCGCAAGGGAACAGCTAGTTATAATATAATTTAAGTATTACAATAATATTGTATGCCTTTTTTTTAAGTAGTTAGTTACAAGTATGTAAGACAAATTAAATTAAAAAAAATTATAAAACGCCTATTACATTTATCAATGTTGGGTAAAACTTTGTATTGAAATAAAACCTTTTTAACCGCCATTAGTTGAATCGTATCTTACCTAATGACATTGTAATACCTCATAGAAGTTTCAAAGGATGCGACCGTCATATAAATATACGAGCGTTTCGTACAATAAACTAAAGTTTATTGTACAGACATAAAACTAGAAAAAGTACTTGCCCTATTTATGTAAATAACGTGAATTCAGCTATGCTATTATTAGCTATTTGGTTTCTGGGAATGCGGAACGTGCTAGCCTGCGACGTCTCTCCCCCGACCATCGGATTCCTACATTAAGACTAGTAGGAAAGTTTACGGATGTTCAAACTAACAACAGTGTGAAATCGATTCTCGATTCACTGTTATCTTATTAAGGTTTATAAATTGAGGATGAATTACTTTTACTCGGCACCATTAGGATACGTCACTGACAAATTACATATTTCGAAACTTTACCCATAAATTGTTTGTCGAATTTAAATTAATGGTATCTCTAGAGTTTCGTGAAATTAGTTTCGGGTCTATTCATAAATCTATTTGCTCAAATTATACCCTAAAGCTGATTACACAACGTCAGTTTTAAGTACAATCGGACTGTACAATTAGGGTTGTACTGTTAAAGTTTAACTGTCCTTAACTGGCTTAAGAAACATAATGGATATTTATTTAAAAAAAATAAGCAAATATACAATTTTGGTAAGTAGTATTCATCATAGTATTCATCTTCGAAAATTGCTTATATTCACTTCCTTGAAACGCTTTTAATGGATCCGAGACTGAACTCGTGCTATTAAACTATTATTTAACCTAAAAGCATTCGCGGCAAAGGCTTTTTAAAGGCAAAATTCCTGAAGGTATTTGGATTGAAATTTTGTTATACATTTTTCGGTAACTACTGCAACATTCGGTATTTAGGATATGAGATCTTATTTTAATTACCTATAAATTAATGTTACTTTGTATTCAATCGTTTACGTACATATTTATTATTTAAAATGTTCCAAAAACTCTAATCGATAAAGCTTACGACTTAAAATGTATTCACTTATTTCGAGTCTGACGAGAATATCCAATTTGCTAGTACTGCACTCTAATTAAGTATGCATGCTATAATTTCTAGGCGTAATTTTTAAACGTGTTCCAAATATCATAAAATAATAAACCTAGTTCGGTTGTAAACTATTTTTTTCCGAATATCGATTTCAAGAAACAATTATAAGTACACAAAAATATTTTAAGGAGGATAATGTGATTTTATTTTTATTGAAAGTATAAATAATAAATAATTAACTATATTTACTTTACAAAAAAAGGAAAAGTTCATGTCTTTCGTAGCTTACATTGCCGTAAGAATGAAACATTTGTAAAAGTTTGGAATTAAATTTCCACTTAAACTCTCAAACTTTACTGTCTTTAATTAAAACACCACTAAAATTAGTAATAAAAAATTACCTCTCGTAAATTGGTCCGAGTTAAAATTGATTGTAAAAAATTCACAATTCCATACTGTACGGTCGCGAACTTTGCCCTCCCGAGCTTACGGAGTTAAGTTAGGGCGAGCGCGCCGGCCTGCGTCGGGCGGCGAACTGCTGTCCCCTCGCCCCAGAAACCGCCCTCGCGTTCAAACTACCATGTTAGGGCGGACGTGCACCACGAACTTTGCCACACGAACGCAACAGAGTTTTGAATTGCATTCATTCCAAGCGACTAAACGATGGCAGTGGCACATTGTTTTTAACTAATTACAATTTATTTGCGAAACAAAAGCGTTTGGTTTATAATTTTTAAACTATTTACTCCGATAGTGCGACGACCTTAGTATTTTGAAACAAAACGTTTCAAATAATGAGAACGCTAAAGACGCTTCGCAAGATAAGCTTTCCATTTCCTGCCAGTATTAAATGCATCATAAAGTATTAATACAATTATATTTTTAATTTTCTACGCTTGTTATTTATTTTTGACAGTACACGTATGTTTTTTGTTGCAAGTGGCTTGGCAAAAAGGTATTTGTGTGTACCAACCCTTATTGTGTCACCGTTTGAAACAAATGTCATTTTACGAGTGAAAAGCTTGTAAATGTCACATTCGGTGTGTCACGGTCATGATTGAATTAACTTTTTCGGCGAAAAGGTATAACATTCAGGATTTTTTTTTGTGAAGTTATGTTAAAGATACTTGAAATGTAACATCGTTAAAAAGCTGCCATTTATGTAGACAATTGTAATTTATTGAAATTTGTTTTATTAACCTTTCCTTTCCAATATTCATCAATAAAAAAACAATAAGTATTGCAAATGAATAATATTACTGAAGCAACTGTAATCAAATTTATCTCCTCTGCCATTTGCCAGAAAGTGTAACTTAATTGGTTTCCGCTTTCCCTCCCTCCCTGTCCGTCCCACTCCCTGTCCGTACAATCTTTGTTTGCAATGTTTCATTCAGCTTAATACAAGATGATATTTATAAATGACTTTCCTTTTGTATATTTAACTAGCTGTTGCTATTGACTTCGCCCGCGTGAAAATAAAAAATATGGCCTATGTTACTCGCTGATAACGTGACTTTTCAATGGTGAAAGAATTTTCGAAGTCGGTCTAGTAGTTTTTAAGTTATTTGGTATGGACATGTTATGCGACGAGACGATGGGGACATAAACCAGAAAGTGTTAAGAATGAATGTGGATGCCTTACAAAGGAAGAGAAAGACCGAAGAAAGTATGGATGGATTTTGTGAAAGAGGATGTGCATAAGAAGGGAGTAGATTCAGATATGACAACTGATAAAAATGTATGGAAGAGCAGCACATACTGTGCCAACCCTCCGTAAGGGATAAGGACAAGTTGAAGAAAAGTAAAAAATATTTCGTGAAGCAAGTTGAAATCTCTTAGTTTGGGAGAGCGGTTTTAAGTTCTATTCTCAAACTGTGCCTTAAATATGCTGAGTTTTAAGGTACTAAATATACCTGTTTAAATTCTATGACATTTTAACCAAAATAGGGGAGGGAGGGAGGAATATTAATTAATAGTTCGGCGACAGTACCACAGTATTTTATTTGGCATACGATAAGTTGAAGGTAACATTATATTACTAAACTCATTGTGTAACGTACGTTTAATCAATTAATAATCCACGCGTCCACCCTTTTAACCTAACTTGATATAGGAAGTTTTAATTGCAACAGATGTACCACAAAATGCGTTTTTTCGTCAGTAGTGTATAGTAGCTGTGCTCAGTGTTTCGTATTGAGGTAAAACGAAGTCAATCTGTTCGTTTTATCCAATACTGTTGAGCGATATTTAAACGGTACTAGCAGCTTCATCGACGTAAACAATATCCGTTTTGCGTTCGCTCACCCTCGACCAATTACTTACTGCCGTGAACGCGCGCTCTCGCCTCGGCTCGCTTTAGTTTTTAACTGTGCTTGTGATTGGAAAAATATTTTATTGCTTAGATACGAGGTATACTATAGGATTATTATTCTTTTACTTATGTATACACAGTATCTCTATAAAATACTAAAATGCCGGTAAAATAAAGCATAAGTCTAATTTACTTATGTAATATGTTATTCGCTCGTGACATTTCCTAATGACCGGAACATGGAACTAATCCCTCCTTAATCAAGAATACTTTCTAAAAGTAGTTAATTAACTTTTCCGACTACATTTACAAGCGTCTAAAAAGTTGCGTAGTTGACGTTTACTGTCCTTTTATTGGAGTTTCTGAGCTCATACACTATTTATTCATGACACATACAACATTTTGCCAGGTATTTTTAAAATGTTTTATAGAAAATCTCGTCGCATCTAGTAAGGAAGCTCGAATTTGATCGGGGTTGAGTAAGTGGTCCTTTGAGATCGAAATTGCTTCGGCGTTTCACCAATAACTGCAGACGTTCGATACAGAATCTTCAAGTTACTTATAATCGGATATAATTTAGTACACAAGAAATGTTTTCGATTTTCCGAATACACAATAATACAATAGTATAATTGTTAGCCGTGGAAACCTACGTGTAAGAAAAAAAAGTACAAAAGATGAACACAAACGCCGAGTGTGCAGTCTTCGATATGTTTTCCTTTAGTATTTTTTTCATATAAAAACACTAAATTAAATAATGTAATATAGATATGGTATTGAAATAGTAAATAATTTATTTATTAAATTTTGCATGCGAATCATTAAAAAAAATCTTATACGAAACAATTTTCAGCCCTTTCGTAAACCTACATCTTAATATTTCAATGCGTCCGAGCGAAGTGTGGCCGTACTAATGAACGCCCTCATAAATTCTCACAAATATTTTAATTTTAACTTTGCGAGCATCACATTGCCGTAAAACCGTTAAAAGTATGCTATGTTAATGAAAGACATTCCTTTGCAGTACGTGGATAACGTTGTTCTCGTAAACAAAAGGATAATGTTAAAAAGGTTATTTTTAATTTTGTCTCCTTATAACACCTTTTTGTATAAATCACTTAAGCTTGAAGCGATAACATTTTTGTAATAATTCTAGCCCCCTGAGTTTAATGGTTCTTACTACTCATAACATCCTTATACTTAAAAATAAAATCCATGTTAACACACTAAAACTAGAAACAATTAATTTCGATCGTGCATAGCTAGTATGCTATTCGGCAAATAGTTCCATACTGTAACTTTCGGCAAATAAAATGGAATGCTTTTAGTGTGATTATGTCGTTGAAAACTTTGCTTTCTGCGAGCGAGAGCATTATTAGAAGTCATTCGCTACTGAGCCGGGGCGGGGAGAGATTATGGTGTAACGACGCTGTGACCATAAAATTCTACAAAAATAGCTAAATAAGGACGTATGCTGTGTCTCTAATGATATACTTAGGTAGAAGAGACATTTAATTGTCTTAATTCACTTATTTGTGGTTTTAAAAACATTAATAAAATATTGGATTTCTCTTAATTTCATTAGAAATTATAGTTCAATTATTAGCCATTTATAGCTGTATCAATTTATTCAAATTAGAATATAATATTCGGCTTTGCTCATCGCCTATCTATTTTAATAATGTAAATTACCAAACCGGTAACGCCTTTTAAAACTGACCTGTTCGTGCTCCGGTGCCTTTGCTCGCATATTAGCGTAGGCGCTTCTTTATTACAATTACTGACAGCCTGTTTTACTTTCATTCATTCCATGTAATAAGATTATCCTTTTACCTTTGTTGGTTTAAGTTTGTGTAAATTTACATTTTGAATTGAGAACGTTATTATGTTTTAATAACGGTTCTCTTTAATTATTTCAACATAAGATACTTCTGCAATACTAAAATTTCTACATTAGAATTTGTTTAGTATTTTGCCAGATCAATGAAAATAAATTCTTTATATTAATTGGTAAAGTCTTGCGATCAACTCAAATATGAAAACTGCGCAAATCGTTTCACAGCGCAGGGCGAAGCGCGGATGATAGCAATCTGACATAGCAGCGGCCGCGGCCGGGTCGAATGACCGCCGACCTCTGCACGACTCCACGACAACTGCTAGTGTGGCTCGTACCTTACAACATTGACGTAGAATAACTTCACCTGGAAACTATCATAAGTTATAGTAAGAAGTGGCTAAGCTAGTGGGTTTACATTTCTAAGCTTTATTTTCCTCCGTAAGGCTGAAACGGATATTAGATAGATTGTTACAAAAAATGGAGTTGGGTTACTATTTACCATCTGTGTTAACTATTGTCTATTGGTTGAAGTAAACAAGAAATAAAACAATCGGAACTACACATTACTAAGCGCAAAATGTACCGACCTTTACTTAGCTAGAATTAGAGTAATGCGCGGTCATTAGAACTAAATAATGCTGAATCCCACGATAGCGCGAATGTTAACATAAAAAGCTAAACCTGAGGTCAGTGTAAGTCGTTACTACACGGTCTTTGCTTACCCAAAACATTCCTCTACCGTGCCAGGGTAATAAACCTCCATAATTACAAAATAGCTGCCTGTAGTTGAAGACTATTTATTTAATCACTTTGACGGGAAAATAATGGAGAGGCCTGACCTGCGCCTATCAAAATAGTTAGTGGGCAATCTATCGCATATAGGGTCGATTGTAATGTTGTACTGCCCTGATTAAATAATTTCAGCCCTTCAATATTGATAACAGTTATTTCTAACATGCAATATTGTAGTCAATATGCTGTTATTTTGAATGGATATTAGATATTTTAGGAGTCCAGTGCAGAAGGGGCCATATTTCATTTGCTGCCTCAGTTAAAGGTTAAACTTAAAGCCATTTATCACTTTTAGGGTTGCAAAGTGTGTTTTTAAATAAAAATATAAACGAAAATGTTTTAATAGTGAATTTCGAAAGACATTTCATGTTATAGAAATGTAGACGAAGACCATTTATTACGTAAGTACCAAAATTGATATTAGGACAAACCATGTTTTATGACATAGTGTGTTAATCAAATCTTTTTTTAACATTCTAAAATCCTCAATCTTTAAACTCCTTAAGCGATATTCTCAATTTCTTTCACTTTATCCTAACTTTATAACTTGAAATCCAAGTTTCGAGGTTCATTTCAATCGAATTCATTTCAAAGTTACTGAAGTAAAAGTTTCTTTGTCTAGATATTTAATGGATCAAATCTTTTTGCTTGAGATTATTTTCGTATGTTGAATTTTAATATTGTGTAATAGTTTAAATGGTGCACATTTTAAAAATTCCTTTGCAGTTTATTTATTTGTGTTACAATTATAGTTACTAAAGGTATCTTTTAACAGTGGTAGAGCCCGCTTTAACATCTTCGCACGAATGGCTCGGCTCGCCCAGTGCAATACCACGACCACACAGAAGACAGGCATGAAGTGGAAGCAATTCCGCGTTTCGTCTGATCAGTGTGGTGCCGGAGGCCCAATTTTAGTCCCTTTCCCATTCCACCCTTTTCTTATAAGGAAAGGATCGGATGGGAAAGTGGATTTGATGGTGGAGGAGACGCACAGGAAGTGGAAATATCCTCTTTATGGGCGATTCCTCCTCCGTCGATTTAGGATAGGCAACGTATCTCCAATTGCGGATGTCTCTGGGCAGCGGTCGCTTCGTCATTTCGGCGGATTTAGGTGGCCGCTTGCTCGTTTGCCACCTTATTGTATATATAAAAAAATCTAGCGCCTGACCTAATATGTCAAAGCATTTGCCTACAACGATGCCAATGCAATTATAACAGTAGGCGTTGCTGCATTATGTGATTTGTAACATTGTAAGGTTGGAGAGCAACCACACATAGACTAGACATAAAATATAGATACAACACAAAATAATAGTACGAATTTAACTGTAGATATATTTTCTTTTGACACATACCACAGATACCTAAGACCATAGTGTCTTTTAATAACAGATGAACAAATACTGTTTTTTATTGTAAAATACGAGATATGTATGTACTTCTAATGGTTCGTGAAATAGTCGCCCTATAACAATGGAACACAACAAAACGACCTGCAGATACTGAAATATAAAAATTGTACGCACTGCCTTTACTATTGTTTAACTGCGACATCAGATGGGACGTCTTGTTAGCACGCTTGTTCGACTAGCTACTGCTAATAGGAATTTCACTGTATGTTTCTAAGACATTTTATCGATATGTACAGTCAGCTGCATAAATATGAACACGTATACACAACTTTGGAAACTTTTTACATGCACATATTCGTTTGTATGCCATGAATAATGTTATTGAGGAATACGTGAAAACATTTTTTTTGGAACCGCAGAATTTTATACGTTTCTGAAGCTTTGTAAATGTATACATATTTTTGCAGCTGACTGTACCTAATAGTGAGTATACACTAAAGCTGAAAACAAACACCAGAAGTTGTCATGTTGACTGCCATATTTCATTATAGATTTTCAATTCGAAATCTACGCTAATAGACAATTTAAGTAGCCAATTAATGATTAAGTGCACTCCATCATTTTTTTTCATTTCGGTTTGTCTAGATACAAAGTTTTCGTATAACATAAGGACCATATACTGGAAATGTTCACTTATTATTGCCTCTGTACAGGAGTATTAACGATGTTTTTACAGCGCTGTTATCCTAGCCTAAGGTCATTCAGGAAACATTACAGGCTCCAAGGGCTTATATCTGTGGGGTTATAAAGCCATTTAAGTCATCATGGCGCTGTTAACTATTATAGACAATGAGTGTTTTGAGTTATTAAGATAAATAATGCTATACTACTTTTATAATATCTTATTAGTATGTAAACTAATCTATTAAGTCTTCAATTATTTTATTGCTTTTTGTAGATTAAGTTTTGTCTCATTATCTGGTAACTTTTTCTCGTCAATTATGTCACCTTATCTCCTAGACAGCGCAAAGATGCAATACGTGCATCTTCATTGAATATTTAAAGACAATGGGGGCCAGATGCATGAGACGTTTTTTGTATAATTTAACCCTTACTATAACAAACTCAACGTAACGGCGCAAGTTTTTTCCCAAACAAAGCTAGTTCTGTAGCCACGTTATGGAAATTAATTACGTAAAAAGTTGTAATTATACGGTACTGTTAGCGATTTAAGTCAAGATAACGTACAGTAACGAACTGTTAACTGTTTGACCCGTACTTGACACTTATCTTCTCATCTCGCAACGAGTAGCATTCTCTTTATCTGTACGAACATTAAGCGTTTTAAGTGAACAAGATGTTATAAAAGTTTTAACCGGAACTAGTTTAATGGTTCTCGTTGTTTTCGTTTACTCAAGTGATTAGTAAATTTTAGGAAAAAAACAGTGAGAAAAACTTAAATTGACAGAATACAACTGATAAAGTGGTAAACATAGTATTGGGTACTCATCATCAACTTGCCCTTATCCCTTACGGAGGGTC
>LD688971.1:5862784-5874634 GCA_003118335.3 Papilio memnon | reverse complement strand
GCAATACCACGACCATACAGAAGACCGGCGTGAAGCGGGAGCAATTCCGCGTTTCGTCTGATGAGTGTGTTGCCGGAGGCCCAACTTTAGTTCCTTTCCCGTTCTACACTTTTGGTATAAGGAAATGATTGTATGAGAAAGTGGACAAATCCACGGTGGAGGAGACGCATAGGAAGGGGAAATATCGGCTTTATATGCGTCTCCTTCTCCGTCGATTTAGGGTAGGCAACGCATCTGCTATTGCGGATGTCTATGGGCAGCGGACGCTTCGTCATTTCGGCGAAATTAGGTGGCCGCATGCTCGTTTGCCACCTTATTGTATAAAAAAAAGTAAAATATCATGATTGACTTTCATAGAATCCTATAAACGTAATATGACGTCACAATACAATTTCGCAAGTAACCTCCGGCATTAACGTGAACAAATACTTTATCGTAGTCTATTGTATTAAAATAAATCAGTTAATAGAAAATGTCATCTCTCCTTATTATCAACATACAATCTAAGCTGAATCAATGCATCTTAATTTGAATAGTAATGCGTTGGGCTAGTTGATGATTGGCACACGGTGGCCCACGGCGACTGACCCTATACGGATAACGAAGCAATGTTGCGTCTGGAATGAAGACTGTAACCTTACTTCTCAGCGCATCAACAATTTATACAACTTTGTGATTACTAACTTGCACTTTGTCATTGATTGATTTCTGAGATATCCGACAGCAGTTAGGAGTTTTGTTATCTATATTTATAAATAATAATATATTTTTAAATAATAATAATATTATAAATGCGAAAGTTTGGATGGATGGATGGATGGATGTTTGTTAGAGTTTGTAGCCTAAACGGCTGAAGGGATCTCGATGAAATTTGGTATAGATGTAGAGGATAGTCTGGAAGAACACATAGGCTACTTACTTTTGTTTTTTATAATTCCGCGCGGACGGAGTCGCGGGCGAAAGCTAGTATCAAATAAATGATAAAACAGTAACTGAAACCTGGCACTTACTACTTAGTTACTTTTCTTAGTTTCAGATACCACGTTTTAATAAGGCTGGTATTCAGTTAAAGTGCAGGATTTACTTTTTTATCATTTAAATGATCCATAGTAAATAAAAAAGTATACATTTATCAGACATGTATATTTAGGTGTGATATTTCATATTATGCGAAATATTTGTAAACAAGGACGTGGAGAAGCGCATATTCTCGCTAAGTTATGAGCCTTGTCAAAACTACATTATCGAAACGACACCGGTGATGTACTCGACACTCTCCTATGCCCTCGTTTGTGAGTTGTTTTCATCTTATACGTGACGATATACTTAGCCTGAGAAAGATGGATTCTATTATATATAAACAACTGCTATGATGAATATTTTATGTAATACGATATTTATTTTCAGTGAAATTTTAATATTATTAAAAAATAATTTAGTTGCAAGTACGTAAAATTAAATACACCAAAATCAGATAGTGACATTAAAAACTTTTGTACATACGTATTTGTAAACCATTAATCGGTTTAATTAAAAACATGATAACTAAAAAAAATCTGAGGTCCTTAAACATGCATGATCTATCGACAATTAAGATAAAACTGTAAGAGTGTGCGCACATCTGAAACTAAACTATTGCATAACTGTTTAGTCTCGCTTTGATTCCTATGAGCTTATATGGAGGTGCACACTACTCGATTTTTAGTTTTGCAAACAGTTGAATTGGCTGCGAAACAATAGACAAAAGAAAGTTAGTTTAGTCAAAGGTATGCCCGCTCTAAAGAGCTCTGTGCAGTATATCTACATGTAAACTAGTTTATACTATAATCATCATATAATCATATACTCATATGACGCGTTCAAAAACGAAATTAGAATAACGTACAGTAACCTAATGATATGTTAATTAAATTTCATTCAATTATTATAACTTCATTGTACTCTAGAACGCATGTATAATGAATAATTTCTTGCTTGCTGTTGAGCAATCGGCTTTTTTTTCTTTAATGTTGCGATAAGCATGATTAATTCAAGACTCATTGTTCTGTCTGCCGTCCCATTTAGCTGCGATCTTCTTTTTTGACATCGACCTAAATAACAATAAAAATTAAATTTATAATTCATCCTCTTTCTAAGAAGTGATGGGAAATTGATTTGAAATTTTTATTAGAAATATTTCAGACAACAATTCAAGAAGGAATACGATAAGTTGTTATTGAAAAGGCTATATTGTATTGCATTTGGTCGTAATTTGTATCATTTTCAGACGTGAAATGTGACAAAACTAATTAACCTGAATATTTAAGTTGTGTGAAGCAAGATACCGGGATTCAGATTACGAATTCCGTAGCTAGATTCATATATTACAACTTTATAAGGCTATGTTTGTATTAAGCATTTTGCGACATTACGATGCTAGTTTCAATTCATCAATATTAAGTTCATCCGTTCAAATGATTGACGATTTTATTAATCTCGTTCCACTTTAATATTAGGTAATCTGTACATATAATGAAATCGGAGTGTCTGTTTGTAATATCAAAAGAAAAATTCCAGATTTCGGGAAGATAGTCTATTTGCGTTGCTGATAATGAAAATAGACGGACAGACAAAAAATTTTTAAATGCGAAAAATTTTTTGTCTGTCCGTCTATCTGTCCGCAAGTCGCGTTTGTTCCGGGTTATCTTCGAAACGTCTGGGCCGATTCCGACCGGACTTTCACTGAAGGGTAGCTGACATAGACAGGCATGTTACAGGCTACTTTTTATTTTAATAATGCGTGGACGAAGTCGCGGGCAACAGCTTGTACTTCATATAAGATAGGTTTCAATAAAAAAAATGTATCAAAAATCAATAAAGTCTTAATATGATATAATGGATGTATAAATAAATAAGCCTTTGTTAATGAAAAAAAAAAAACAGATGTATTGATATTTTTTAATTGCCCAAGAAGGAATTGCTATCGACTTTTAGAGCAAGAAGGTAATAACAAAGTCCAGTATCAAGATAGTTAGCGCGTAACTAACATTTTATAAATTATTTAACGGCGTAGTTTAACAAATTTGGACTGTTCTCAGGGATATATTAAAACTTATGGTCAACTAATTACTAATGTGGGAACTGATTGTACTTTTGCTTCGTAAAACTAACCTTAACCTCGACACTATAACAAACATACGGCTAAATCCTGAAACGACATTTAATTATGTATTAGCGTATTAAATGATAAACCCACACTTTAACTCCTAATTCCATTTACATTTTGACGTCCGTTAGATTGTAAGCGGCACTTACGAAGCGAAATGTATAATGCCCGGTTCACACTTGGCCAGGATAGTTGCGACGGGAAGCGACACTCATTGGCGCCTATTAGCGTTCACACTATGCCAGATAATTGACAGTCCAGTTAGAGCGTTACTGGCCAACTGTTTTGGCCAAGTGTAAACCACGCATAAGATTCGTTTTAGGATTTCTTGCAAAGAATCTTTATCTAAATAATCCTACTATCCTACTATTATTATGAATTGTGAAAGTTTAGATGGATGGATTGATGTTTGTTAGAGCTTGTAGCCTAAACAGCTGAACGGATATCGATAAGAATTAGCATAGACGTAGAGGATAGTCTGGAAGAACACATAGGCTACTAACTTTTGTTTTTTTAACTCCACGCGGACAGAGTCGCGGGCGAAGGCTAGTCTGTAATAAATTATTTAAGTTTACTGTCACATTAATGAATAACAACAATTGGAATGCCTGTGTAAAGATTTACAAAGAGATCTACACAAAGGGTCTACTAGAGTAATCATTTGGTGTGGCAATTAGTCTATATTGCTATAGTTAATGGTAGTGTAAAGTCAACCCTAAGAGCAGGGTTCATACAATAAGTGCTAATAAAATCTATACTAGTTTTATAGCAGTCCTGATTAAAGACTTGCAGATGAATAGTTCGTTTTAAGGGAACATTCACCTTAAAGTATAAATGAATAGACGTAATCAAGGCATGCGTGATTACCATCGTGGCCAGTGGAAGCGTTCATTTCTTCGCAATTTCACTTTAAGATGCAGAATAGAGCAAACTAAGACATTTAATGTAAAATGAAGCAACAAGACCAGGCATTTTATTATAACATATTCATCTTCCTACTTTCCTTACGATACCTTTACTTTCTTTTAAATTTGTATTTTAAATTATGTATCATGTTTTAATGTAAAAAAAAAAACAACGAGGAAACAGATAGCTATATATTTTTGTACTTCGGAAGATAAAGAATCATTTTCATCAATACCAGCTCACTATACGTCCACATTGAGGAGTTCGGAGCCTACCCTAAGTTAGGGTGATTAGGCCATAACCACGCTGGGCCACTGCAGGTTGGTTGACTTCACACATATCTTTGCATTTCTTCGCCGATATGTGCAGGTTGCATCACTTTTTTCTCCTTCACCGTAAGAACGTCGGGTAAATTATGTTCATTTGAAAATCACATTGGTACATGGCGGGATTCGAACCCAACACCAGTAGATTACAAGTCAAGTGCCTAAACCACTGAGCCACCGACGCTCTGTTTTTAAATTTGATCTCATTCATAATGTCCGAGATCAAATTAAAAATAAAGTAAGATAATATTTGTTTAAGGAATCACAATCTCACAATTAAGCGACGCAAAAAGATGTTTGACAGCAGCTATACAATTATTTGATTTTCTCGTTAGTCGGCCGAGTAAACACACTGAATAGAATCGTTTCAATACAAACTAAGCTGATTCAACATCCGAGCTTGTTTTAATTAAATCAAAGTTCTATTTTCAACCATGGTTGTAGCAATTCATATGTTTTGAACGTAGAAATGTGGGTGCGTGTGACGTCACAGCATGTTAAGCCCCTCTTTGTTTGGTTGACATCGTTGAAGAAATTTTGGGGTACGAGAAAGGTTAAGGGGTATTCAGTTACATAGGGATGTGTTGTCGGTTATAATTATCTAAATTATCTCTTTATTCGCATGAATATCTTCGTTTTAATACATTTTGTATCGTCGCTAATTACGAGATTGTGTTACATTCAAATCAATGCAAATGTGAAATAAAGTCACAGTTAAAAGTAATAACACGTTGTTGGTAAGATAATTCACAGATTCGTTTCGCTCCAATTGTCAAGTTAGGTAAGTCGCTTTTAACAATCCTTAGGTAAAGAAGGGAGCCATTCATTTCACGGTGTAAGGCTATCAGCGATTCCATAACATTCAGATCAGTCAATAAATGAAGCAATTTACATTAATGGATAAGATTTTTCCATCAGAATATTTTTCTAACATGGGAACTACACGCCAGTTAAACTAATTGCTTACTCTATTCCTACTTTTATCAATATACATCTATTCAATTGATTAAGATCTAAGTGTTACCTACATAATAAAATTAAGAATGTTCCAAAGAATCGATTTTAAAATTTATCAAAGTTTTCATCAATCCCATTAGAGTTCACATAGCCATATAATTAGTTGTTAAATAGTAAAATAAATATCCTCTTATAACATAAGACGAGAAGGTTCTCTTGAAATAATCTCGAATAGAGATCACGAGCCGACAGTCCCTAATAAATGTCACGTCGCTGCTTGATTAACCGGCTTGTTTCTGTTTTAACGACGGATTCGTTTTTACCGCCGCTGTGTTAAAATATTTTCCAGTTATTTCCATTTAAAATAACACGTGTTCATTCAGTGCATACGATTACTCTAACTGACAATGTTACCGCCCACGGAAAAGCAACGCCTCGGAATAAAATTTTTATTCTCCATTCTATTTTAAAATCAATGTATTTTTAAAAACAAATTCAACCATTATGTTTCTTATCTATTTTATTTGTCCATGGTATTATAAATGTAAGATCGAAACACTCCAAGGTTGTGTCAACATACAAGGGTACTATTAGGGTCCAGTAAAATCTAGAATAACTTGTTCAAAAATATATTCCATTATTCAAAATTATAATCTACTTTCTTTCGACTGCGACCATGTTAGCGCGGAATTAAAAAAAAATAGTAAGTATTCTTCCAGACTATATTCTATATCCGTGGCAAATTTCATTGAGATCCGCTCAGCAGTTTAGGCTACAAACTCTAGCAAACATCCATCCATCAGTTCATTAGTAAGAAGTAAGATTAGCACACTGCGGTAACAAAAATAAACAATTGTAAACAAGTATTACATTATTCTACTCATGACTCATGACTTATAATCTTTTCCCAGTACTGTTAACTTATACACGACGATCTTACATAAGTTATCATAAATTTTAATTCGTATTTCTAATTTATGATTGTAAACAGCGTTCTTGAATAAATTTATGTGAGCTTATTGTCATTATAGGTACCATTGAATGTAATAACAGACAGAGAATGTCCGATGATAAATGATGATTAATGAATGTAATCAACTCGTAATGATCTAGAAATGTCAAAAATTTTAATAGTTCTAGTGGAGTATGGCTTTCGAATCCGTTTGTCAATGTGTTATGCAAGTGTTTACAATCGGTGCCGAGAGGGGCGTGGCGTGCGTACGCGCATTACGAGTGAAAGCTTTCAGTGATCACGACCTGACAGTTTTAATCCACATTCATTAAATCGATTGTTTCGCTTATGATATAATGGGTACACATTTTTGACCTCGTATTTAGGTAACTTAGGACTTTAGTAATGTCCGATTTTGTATCCCTTTAGCAATTCTTGTCCGCAACTAATATAATAATACCACGAAAAATAGATTGGTTAAATTTTATAAGCGTGTTATAAATAAGTAAGTTACGAGCGAGGCTCAAATTTTATTAAACCTATAACAAGTTTGTTATTATGTTTATAGTGACGTTAAGTACATCCTATCTCCGTTGTTTAGTGAGGATTTGATATAAAATGCATAATACGTACTTGTTGAATATAAATTACCTAGCAACGTTCAATCTCGAAACATATAACACGGCTCCTCCATAAAATATTCAAGAAACTTAAAAGTAAAGGTTTTTAAATTGATTAATAAATATGTTAAAATTTATCACAAACATTTTATTCGAATATATATACGCCCGCGACATGGTCGGCGCGGAATTTGAAAAAAAAAAATAGTAGTCTATGTGTTCTGTCAGAGCGTCGGTGGCTGAAGGGTTTGAGCACTTGACTTGTAATCAACAGGTCTTGGGTTCGAATCCCGCCATGTACAAATGTGATTTTCGATTTTTCGAATTTCATATGTACATAATTTATCCGACGTTCTTACGGTGGAGGAAAACATCGTGATGCAACCTGTACATATCGGCGATCAAATTCAAAGATATATGTGAAGTCTATGCCAAATTTCAACGAGATCCGAATAGCCTGCAAAATTTAACAAACATCCATACATCTAAACTTTCGCATTTAAAAAAGTGTCATTCCTAAACAATGGTAACAAATACAAGTATTTTATAATAGTTTTACCGTATAAATATGCAGTTATGAATATTTTAAAGTTATTAAAATAATGAACAAATCTAATGAACTAGTAATTAGTTAACAAAAAGATAGCAAGAAATAACAAAAACAAACGAAAGAACTCCTCCAAGTAAAGTTGCTATTGGAGGCCACCGAAGTCTCATTTTTTCTAACCTTCTGAATCACTTCGAAATAAATAAGGAGCGTGTCAGTTTTTTATCTGATAACGGATTGAAAAAAATCCATGTCGTTGCACATTTTAATGAAATATTGACCCAGACTGTAAACTTGAACGAGGCAATGTTTTTGTTTGTAATCAAAATTGATATTGGCGTTTTATTGGGGCTATGGGAGATGAATTTATAAGACAATTGTCTTAAGTTTGCTTGAAATCGTAATAATAACTTACTGATTTATAAATGGTATGTCTTGCCAATTTTAGAGAGTTTATGTCGTAGAATGTTAACTTTATGTTTAGGAAATTGAACCTAGAACTCATTGTATTACGACTCACATTGTAATAACATCTTTTTTGATAAATAATTTATGTAAAGCTACTACAAACTTCATGTCTACTATATTGAATTCTTAAAATAAACACGAAAAATCGCTTCATACCACATATGGGCAGATCTTTAGTTAACAAAGGCAACACAACAACGCTTAACTAAACCAAAATGTTGCCGTTAAACTTTCACACATGTACGAGTATATCTACTTGGTAGTTGGTGAAACTTCGCAGCCCAATGTTTCATTAGGCGCGCTCCACTAATCCGATCAGTGAGAGCAACGTGTCGTTATAGATCAACGTTACGCGAACCCTTTACAACACAATCGTGCGCTGCCTGATAAAATGTTTATTAGATAAAGGCTCAGTGGCCGACATGAGATTTCAGTTCGAATCCACAGTAATCAACTCGATTGTTATCGAGATTTTTATCAAACATTTAATTAAAACTCTTCTTGATTTTGACACTAAACTAATTTATTTTTAATTTTAGCTAAATACAAATTTGATTTGTAAATAATTAATGTTATTTTAAGATCGCATGAGAAACAGGGAACATCCGTGTAATCTAAAAGTGAATGAAATCAATAATTACAGCTCAACTAAATTAAATATCCGATGTTAGATTCATTAAATAGGGCCGTGTAATATCCGTTCTTAGATATGTAATACCCATTATTTATGATACAATAATGTTGTGTCTTAGTGACTTTACATTAATTACGCATGAGTGACGTAAGCCCAGTTACACTGCGTAGACAGTGTTAGGTCTTTTTCATTAGAAAATGTATTAATTATGGATTTAAAAACAATTCTTTTCAGACTTTTAATCATTACTAGTTAAACATCATTAGTAAACATTGAAGCGCGTCGAGCTCTGTTGACGTACTGAATACATTCAACACCACAAAGTTGACACGTCGCAAAAGCGAGAGTGCAACCGACCGGCTTGCAATTAAATCAGTAATTAATGAGAGCTCACAACACGTAGGTAATTAACAAACATCTACACGTCGCCACTGGCCAATTGTTCTCTTAAATTACTGAGAAATCATTCGAGTCTCGTAAATATTCGAAAGGATTGGCCGCCGGCCAAGTAACCGTTTATCGGTGTCCGGGAACAACTTAGACGTCTGAATTTGAAACACTCAAATTAGTTAAGTTTAATATTCTATGATAGTTGTTGCTGTTCAAAAGTAAAGGGCAATAATCTATGCTAATAGTAATAGCTATCTATACTAATATTATAAAGAGGAAAGATTTTTATTTTTGTATATATTCGATTCACGTAAAAAGTACTGGGTTGATTTAAAAAAATCTTTCACCATTATAAAGGTAATTTATCTGTGAGTAACATAGGCTACATTTTGTATTATTTTTTAATTTCACGGGGGCAAAGTCGCGAGGAACAGCTAGTTTAAAATAATACTGTGGTGAGAAAGTGATAGAGTTTAAGTAGAATTTAATATAACAGCCCCCGCTTTTTTTATTTAACCAATACAATGACATTGTTAATTATGCCTTCTAGAATAAATTCTGGAAAAATGATGAAAATGTTAAATCATCTTAAGGCATATAAGATTGTAAATTAAAACGAAAATAACTTGTTTACTATCATAGTATTATCATTAGCGCGCGATGTTGGAACCATAACTGAATATTAATTGCAATGTTTACTTAATGAACTACTGTACAAACTTAAGCAATTTATCAATTCGTATAACATGTCTAATTTCTATTAAGTAATACGTCTCCATTTCCGAGATTTCTAAACTCAAAACTAATTTACTTGGTATCACTAAGAGTTAACTAACCCTGCGGATCGAAACAAAGACTGTTCCCTGTAGTTGGAACGAGCTCTGGGAACCGAGGCCGGGGCAATAAGGAAATCGTTCGGAGCCAATCCCGGGACGCTCGAGGACGTCTCATGGGGCGCTCTAACATCGACACTCGCTCGCCTTAATGACCGCACGCTGGTATTATTAAGCAATTGGCAACATGTATTTATTGTCTACTCTTCAGGTACTTTCCACTATCGATGAAATTGTTTTCTTAAAACATAAAATGTCTATAAACATCTTGGGAATGAAAATTTACTGACCGTATAAAGATATTTTAGTCATGAATAAAATGAATGTTTGTTTATCCTCTCCGCGTTCCTAAATCATAATATAAATGAATTGAACACTCTATTCTGAGATTTATGAAACTGATGACCTTTTCAGCTTTGCATTTTCCATTAAAAAAAGCTATGCTTTCAACATGTTGTTTTTGTAAGAACTCTACTACGTGTACGACTTTTAATTAATGCATGCATTTTTTATTGTAATAAAAAATGTATTCTACAAGTCCATCATAAGACATGTCGTACTGTATGGATCTGAATGTTGGGCCACCAAAGTTGCGGATGAAAGGAGATTGTATGTGGCTGAGATGCGAACGTTAAGATGGATGTGTGGTGTGACAAGAAAAGATAAAGTTAAGAACGTGTATATTAGAGGAAGTTTGAAAGCGCCAGTGGTGGAGAAATTGAGAAGCAAAAGGTTAGCGTGGTATGGACATATTATGCGACGAGACGATGAGGAAATAAACCAGAAAGTGTTAAGAATGAATGTGGATGGCTACAAAGAAAGAGAAAGACCAAAGAAAGTATGGATGAATTTTGTGAAAGAGGATATGCTTAAGAAGGGAGTGGATTCAGATACGACTTCTGATAGAAATGTATGGAAGTGTAGCACATACTGTGCCGACCCTCCGTAACGGATAAGGGCAAGTTGGTGATGATTTTTTATTGTAATATAAAATATGTTTAACGATAAAAAGGTCTTAAATTTGTAAGTCTGCATCAAAATAATAGAATAATAAGTTTTCTCAAAATTATGGGAACTGCAAAATTGCGTCCGTTATAACTTTACTAGCAATAAGTTTGCATTGATTTGTGATTTGCTTAAATATTCGCAAAGACGTAAGAAAGGCCGTTTGATTTGCGGTAGGAAGGTATAAGCATCCATTCTGTGTAGATCTACAGTGTGATTTCCTAAAGCGCATGGTAATGTGCCCCTCACGTATTCATACAGTTAGCCACAACAATGTGTAAGGCTCTTTAGACTTAAGGAGTGTCTCCTTAATACAACATCCACTGTTCCTCATAAACTATGTGCGTTTAATGGAACGACTATTCAATGGACGAAGATGTTTGACAGCGTTTTCTGATTTACTACTAAAATGCCTCTATAATATCTAAGTACTTAATCCATTACTTCATTTTCATTTTATTAAATTTGACCTACACATAAATGTTATGTGGCTTTCCTAAGAATGGAAGTCAATATATATTTATGCGTTTTTCACAAAATACTCGTTTCTGGCTATTTTGCAAAAAATAAATTATTTTTCTCATGGATAAAGGAATAATAAAAAGTTTAAATTTCTTTGTATTATTGAATATTAATGATGTATCTTGCGTAAATTATGCAAAACAGTAGCAATTTATATCGTCCGATTGATTTTCCCATTAATTTACATGTACGGTCAACGACTTTGAATAAATTTACATATAGTGAGTAAAAAAGCATTGTATATTGAAGCTTCTGTTGAACGTAACATAGATATATGTAACTTCTTATTAGATAGGTTTCCAACAGTTAGTTGCTAGCGTCTACTTTATGCGCACAATATTAAAAAAAAATTGCCTATGTGTTCTGCCTGACAAAGTTCTACATCTACGCCTAATTATAATACATCAATGTCCGCTTAGCCGTTTTGGAGTTACATCCTAACCATCCATCCAGGTAAACTTTTAATCATACCAATATTATAAATGCGATAGTTCACATAGATGGATGGATGTTTGTTAGAGTTTGTAGCCTAAACGGCTGAACGG